>RBNI01000621.1:0-28539 GCA_003990745.1 Jimgerdemannia flammicorona | reverse complement strand
AAAAAAAAAAAAAAAATGAAAAACTTATCGCGTTTGTGCAACGGCACCATAGACACGTGATCCCGCAAAGGGTATGACAATACAAGGGTGTTATCTTTGACCACCAACCTATCACGGTGTGTGCCAGTTTGGATGCAACCAACATTGTCCAATGCCAAACCTGCGGTTCGATGGACGGTGATGCCTCTGGAAAGAGTTCTGCCTGGGAAATTTTACAATGACATTCATATACCGACATATCAAAATATACGAAACGTTCTTTACTCGGAATACTTTATGATGAAAAATGACAGTTCCTCTCGACAATTGTCGTACAGGGCCATATTTCGCGTTCGTCATTGACCCGCGCCAAGTCTGTTGGCCTCGGCAGCCACGTCGTATACGATTAAGGTATTTCGTGTCTATTCACCCTCCTTTTTTTATTTTTTATTATACCCCACTAAATATTTTTAGCATATTATAACTTGATCAGTGGGGATTATGGTTTCTTAATTTCGCATGTTGATGGGAAAGTTATTAATGGAGAACACATCTGATACTCCTCCGCGCAAATTATATGAATGTCATTATTCTTTCAAAGTCAAATGTATCTGCCGCATAGCGGCAGTACGTGAGCTCTCAGCCAGTGTTGCCATGTTCATGGTGACGTCAAACAGGGAAATCGGTGGCAACGGAATGTTTATAACGTTCGCGTTCAGTGTCCAGATTATTCTACATCCTTCTTGTCTTCCCAAAACCTTCTACTCAACACCATCACCACAAGGTCCCAATTTTCGTACAACCGCCACACGCTCCACCATCCTAGACGGTCCAGCCGCTGCTTATACGACGCGCCCCACGGGCCCTGTCATGACGCGCTTAATGACGTCCTCCATCGCTTAATAATGACGCCGTTGACTGCGACGCACTCCACCATGACGCCTTTCAACGCGCCGCGTTCCACCACTCAAGGCCATCCCCTGGTTGCTACTACGTCGCGCCCCGCGGCCCCTTATCACTATATCTCCACCACGACGCGTTTCTCCACCCTGACGCGGTCTACCACTCAAGGCCGTTCCGTGACTGCTACTACGTTGCGCCCTCCACCACCACGACAATTTCTACCGTGACGCGCTCCACTACTCAAGGACGTCCTGTGGCTGCTACTACGCCGCTCCCCGTGGGCCCTATTGCGGCGTGCTCCACCACGCCAGACCGTCCCATGGATGCTTCTACGACACGTCCAACGGCTGCAATCACGCACGACCGTCACTTTGATGCTTCTATGAAGCAACCCACGGCCGCTTCTACGACACTCCCGCGCTGCTAACTGCCGCGTCCCGCGGGTCCTACCACGACACGCACCGCTACTTCTACTACGACATGCCCCACGGCTACAAGAATACCGCACCCTACGGCAGCTGCCACGACATGTCTCACCGGTTGTATAACTACGAGCAACGCCACCACTATAGCGACGTGCCCGTAGTTGTTTCCACAACGAGCCATGCGGCTGCTACCTCGAAGCGCGACGCTGCTTCGCGCTACGATTTCCGCCGCGGGTCCAACGACGCGTCCCACGGCCGCATCACGCGAGACCGTACCTTTGATTCTTCTATGACGCGACCCACGGCCGCTTCTACGTTGCGCCCGCGGCTGATAACGCGACACGCACCGCTACTGTTACTACGACATGCCCCACGGCTAAAAGAACAACGCACCCTACGGTAGCTGTCACGACACGTCCCCACGTTCCTATAACTACCAGCCCTGCCACCACTACAGCGACGTGCCCGCGGTTGTTTCCACAACGAGTCGTGCGGTTGCTACCTCGAAGCGCAACGCTGCTTCTAGCTCTACGATCCCCGCCGCAGAACCAACGACGCGTCCCACGGCCACTCTCATGCAAGATCGTCCCTTTGGTGATTTTACGACGCGCCCGCGGCTGTTAGTATGTCGGGTCCCGCGAGCCCTACCATAACACGCACCGCTATTGATACTACGACACTCTACACGGCTGCAAGGACAACGCACCCTGCGGGCAATTGCCACGACGCATTCCATCACTTCTATGTCTACGAACTCTGCTACCACTACAGCTACGTGCCCGTGGTTGTTTCCACAACGAGCCATGCTGCTGCTACCTCGAAGCGCAACGCTGCTTCTTACACTACGATCCCAGCCGTAGGTCCAACGACGCGTCCCACGCCGCTATCACACAAGACCATCCATTTTGTGCTTTTATGGCGCGCCCCACGGCCGCTTCTACGGCGCGCCCACGGTTGATAACACGCCGCGTCCCGCCGGTCCTACCATGACACGCATGGCTACTGCTACTATGGCAACCCCACGGCGACAAGAACAACGTACCCTACGACAGCTGCCATGACACGTCCCACCGCTTCTATAACTACGAGCCCTGCCACCAGTACAGCGACGTGCTCGTGGTTGTTTCCACAACGTGCCATGCGGCTGCTACCTCGAAGCGCAACGCCGCTTCTAGCACTGCGATCCCCGCCGCGGCTCCAACGACGCGTCCCACGGCCGCTATCACGCAAGACCGTCCATTTTGTGCTTCTATCTCGCGCCCGCGGCCGCTTCTACGGCGCGCCCACTGCTGATAACACGCCACGTCTCGGCAGTCCTACCAAGACACGTAGCGCTATTGCTACTACGACATGCCCCGTGGCAACAAGAACAACGTACCCTACGGCAGCTGCCACGACACGTCCCACCGCTTCTATAACTACGAGCCCTGCCACCACTATGGCGACGTGCCCGTGGTTCGAAGCGCGACGCCGCAGGTCCAACGACGCCTCCCACGGCCACTACCGTCCCTTTGATGATTTTAAGACGCGCCCGCAGCTGCTAACACGTCGCTTCCCGCGGGTCCTACCACGACACGCATCGCTACTGCTACTATGACAAGCCCCACGGCTACAAGAACAACGTACCCTACGACAGCTGCCACGGCACGTCCACCACTTCTATAACCATGAACCCTGCCACCACTGCGGCGACGTGACCGTGGTTGTTTCCACTACGAGCCATGCGGCTGTTACCTCTAGCGCTACACCGCTTCTAGCACTACGATCCCCACCACAGCTCGAACGACGCGTCCCACGGCCGCTATCATGCAAGTCCGTCCCTTTGGTGCTTCTACGACGCGCCCGCGGCTACTAACGGGAGTCCTACCATGACACGTACCGCTACTGCAACTATGACACACCCCACTAAAAGGAAAAGCACCCCTCGGCAGCTGCCACGACGCGTCCCACCGCTTCTATAACTACAAGCCCTGCCACCATTACAGCAGCTTGGCCGTGGTTGTCCCCACAACGAGCCATTCGCCTGCTAGCTCGAAGGGCTACGCCGCTTCTAGCACTACAATTCTCGCCGCAGCTCCAACGAAGCGCCCAGCGGCTGGTAACACAACATACCCCGTAACTGCCACCTCGACGCGTCCCACCGCTTCTATCCAAATGTACTCCACATATTCCAAACCCAAAGTGGATAGTATGATTAGGCAACGGCACATCATCGGAAAGCCAAGCAGCTGCCACCGCTACACCCGTGTTCGCGTCATCCAATACAACCTCGATCTCGAATCGATGGCGAGGTCCATATTCGTATTCGACTAGGATTGGAAGCCATCCTCGTATTCCAGGCTCAACGCCAACGCCAAAGTTAATGTTAATGTCAACACCAATTGCAACGCCAGCATAAGCGCAAATTGCCCTTCGGAAGACCCGCCCATTCAAGTCATGACACATAGAAAAGCCGCTGAGAACGCGAGAAGGGTGCCGCAGAAGGATTTTAATGTTCAATGGTGCAGGTGTATGGCCAAAGCGTACGAAAGGATCGACTAGTGTCTGGCTTGCACAAAGAAGGTTACCGGTTGCCTGTTCAAAGTGTTCTATGTTTTCGAAATTATTCGCACACCACTGGATACCATCGCGGAGGCCTCAAGAGCGATCGTTAGACAGCACAAGAACGAGGTCATCGCGCGTGTTCCATAGTTCGTGTTATTCACCACGTCCCACCCACCGTACCGGATCGGAATACCCAAACGGCCGCCTAATTCGGAATGCGCACGCATCGTCCAGTTATTCCTGGTTCCTATCGAGCAATTATACGGAGGAGGACCTGAACACAGATCCTAGCCAACCTCCGTAAACTCCCCTCAACGAACTACGAGTGATAACTATGTCCGACAAGAAATGGAAAAAGACCTGAAGATAAATCCTTGTCAACGTCTGCAATCTCCTGTCGAACAACTGAAAGTAACAACTATGTTTGTTCTGACTAAAGACCTGAAAACATATCCCAGAAAACCTCCGCATTTCCAGTCAAACAACGTCAAACCAGTCCAGCGTAACCCAATACGCATACCCCAGATAGGACGCCATCGTGTTCCTGAAATCTCCAAACACGATCAACGTTCATCTATTGCTCTCTAATTCTCGAGAATACCTATATGCTCACCAGTAACGAGAACAGCATGTGGCCGCAAGTCGTTACGTGGGACTCGAACCAGGACTTCCTAAAATGTTCTGGAATCACGCTGACATCCTGAATGTCATTGGCATCTTGGGCATGGACGCTCCACCAGGATTTTCGCATAGAATCGGAATTGGCTGGCGCTATATCAAGTACAACTGAAAGAAAAAAAAAAAAAAAAATGGAAAGGTAAAGAGAAAAATTGTTTCTTTTTTTTCATACCTGTCAGTCCCCAACCATCTCACCTGGCTGCATGCTGACTGAAATTGTACCGGCGCGGCCATCCTTTTCCAGGCTTCATCCCGTCGTGTCAATTGTTGCCGATCCATCGCCTCATATGCACATATATGCAGAAATTAGTTACATATTTCGATTTTAGGTTTGATTACTACAGATGTTGTACCAAATTCTATGAAAAATCAAAAAAGAATATGTAAAAAAAGCAGAAACTGAATATAGTTATTGGTTGTCCACAGAAAGGCTGCTACTGTTGAAGGCCATGATTAATATGACTACTGTAACGTGCCCGGCTCAATGGAGGCAAATTACAAGGTTGGGGGTTGAGGTAGTTTGGCTTGAGCCCCCAGTTACTTTGTCAAAAGCAACAAAATGTTCTTGGTGTTTAGTAGTCAAAGCTGGATATCTGCGAGCGATTTCCTTATTGGGACGGGTTCTTGGATGTAGCGGGGCGCGGTATGCGTGACGATCTTGTGTAGCGCGAGTGGGTTTCCTTATGCGAAGTGGTCTGGTAATTTGGCGGTTTCCTTATGCGATTTCTGCGTGACGATCGGGTGTAGCGCGACGATCTCCAAAAGTATGCGATTTCTGGCGGGACGATCTTGGCGGACTTCCTTACGCGATTTGGCGGATAACTTGATTTAGCGCGGATTCTCGGATAACTCGGTTTGGCGCGGATTCTCCTGAATCGGCAGGTTTCTCTGGGAATATCGGATAACTTGGATAACTCGGACGGTTCGAATAACTCGATAACTCGGATGTCGTGGATAACTCAATAACTCCGATGTCGCGGATAATTCGGATAGCTCGGTTTGGTGCGGTTTCTCTTGAATCGGGCTCACTGGGAACGGATGAATAACTCAGATGGCGCGGATTCTCCTGAATCGGCGGGTTCTTCTGGAAATAGCGGATAACTTGATAACTCGGATTCTTGGCAAGTTAGTGGAGGTGGGCTTTGAGGAGACTGGGCCTTTGGAGGAGGTGCTGAAGGTTGGATTGACTGTTGGAAAGATATATATCCCTATGATACATTATCTAAGATAGGATCCCAGGGTGGTACAACTGCTAGTAAATAGAGTGCCCACAGTGACAGTGGTGGAGATGAGAAGAAGAGTTGACAAGGTCATGGCAGAGTATGGCAAGGTGGTAGATATTGGATTCAGAGTCTGAAAAGAGACCTCACTTAGGACTGGGGATGTAGATGTGCAGATTTGGCTGGCAAAAAAGGAAGCTAATGAGAAGGCGAGGAACTAGCCTTCATAATGGTCTGGGGAGCAATCTTGTGCAAGATGATGAGAGTGAAAGGGAGTGAGGAGGAGGAAGAGGACTTGTTGGAGGTACTGAAAGAGCTGAGTGATGCTGTGGAGTGGCAGGCAAAGGCTTGAAAGGCTTTTGTAGAGTCAATACACTTGGAGATGGTGGATGGGAAGAGGATTTGAGTGGACAAGGGGTAGTGGGAAAGAGCTCAGAGATATAAGAGATAGAAGGAGCTGCTGGCTAAGCTGAAAGGTAGACCACAGAAGAATGCAGATGGAATGGTGGAGGTGGAGGGTGCTAAAGAGAGCATCTGGGCCAGTGAGGGTGGCAGGAGTGCAGGAAAGGGGACAGGAGACGACAGGAAGGTGACTAGCAATGACCTGTATGCTGATGATATATTTGAGATCTGGGAGGAGGCCTGGGAGGAATTGCCTAACTCTACTTCTCTTATCAGGTAAGGTCCAACTTCCCATAGCAGGGTGGTAGAGGATGTGCCAATGCAGGGGGCCCAGTGAGTACAATTTGGAATTCCTGAGGTAGCAAATGGGGGACAAGTGGTGGCAGTTGGAGAGGAGGAACTGATGGATGTCCCAGAGGTGTGAGATGAGTCTGCAAGTACTGGGGCTGACACCACAATGCTGGATGGTGGGAGACCAGTGACTCCTGGAGGGAAGAAGGTGGGGAACCTACTTTGGATATATAGGATTATAAATAACCTAGTGGCTGAAGAGTTGGGAGAGGTGGACTTGAGAGTAATGAGTGATGAGCATTGGGTACAGATCTTGCAGGGAGATGGAGTAGTGTTGGCATTGAAGGTGGAAATCATTGCAGTGTATCTGGAGGAGAAAGGGTATGAGGTGGATAAGGAGTGGGAGGCAGAGCTGGTAGGTGTTGTAAGTGAGAGGGCTAAATACTGCTGGACCAAGCATCATAGATTGCAGCTCTGGCAGAAGGCCTGCCTAGAGTATCAGGAGGAGTTTGAGGAGAAGGCAGATGGGGAGATGAATGAGCTGTTGGCTAGATTGGAGGCTCAGAGGGCTGAAGAGGAGGCAGTGACTGCAGAACACAATCTGGACATGGCACAAGAAGAGATGAATATGGAGCAGTAGGGATGGACTAGATAATACACTATATTTCATTATGAATAGTACAACTAAAATTTTCTCTTTGAATGTGAATGGGTTACAGGGTGCTTCTCAACATAGGAACATTTTTACTTGGCTGAAGAGATTGGAGGCCAATCTCTTCTCTTGCAGGATATCAGATGTGAGAATTATTTAGACAGGCTGGAATGGATGAAGGAATGGAGAGGTGAGGCAGTTTGGAAGGACAAGGTTGGGATTCTGGTCCGGAAAGGCAGAGGGGAGATATGGGATATAAGGAGCTGAGGGGATAGATTGGTCTGGGGAGATTGGATACATATAGGTTGGAAGCCAGTCACAGTGGGCTCTTATTTCTGCCTTGCTGTACAGAGTGAGTATGTGGATTGGGTGAAGAGTATCCAGAAGAGTGGGATCCTTATGGAGGCTGGGGTGGATATACTGGTGGAGACTTCAATATGGTCTAGGATGTACTGATGGATAGAACAGATGGAGGATGGGGAGCTGAGAGTAGGAGTGGAGGGTTGGTGGCATAGGAGGAAGTGGAAAGGCTAAGTGCTCTGGTAGATATCATTAGAGAGTATTGGGGGAATCAGAGGGTTTACACACACTGGGCTGTGGGCCTGGGGATGAGGTTTGACTGGATGTTGACAGCCAGCTGCTAGGGCTTGGATGTTTAGAAGTCACTGGAGGTGGAATGGTGTCTATTTTTTTTTTTTTTTTTTTACTTGGACTCCTTTATTACCCAAAATATCTAATATAACATTAACCCTATCTGAAAACTACTACATATCCAAGGTACAGAGTAGGATCCATCAGCCCACACCTTCTCTCCACCATACCTCTCTGTCATCCAGCACTAGGTGCTCATGACTCCTCTGCACAATATCCTGTACCTTTCTCATGACTCCTAGCTGGTGCCTCTTCTCCTGAAACCACCACCCTTGCACTACTTCCAGAAGCAACCATCTCTACCACTCCACCAATTCACCAATTCCCATCCAGGGATCTCTCCCAAAGACCCATCTCCAGTGCACCACCATCAAGACCCAGATGCCAAGGATATGGCCCAAGCCCCCCCACATGTCCCCAGTCTCTCCCACTAGTCGCTGCTTGATCACTGGCCCAGTGGTGCCCCCTGGTCACTCACCCTTATGACCCCAATATCCTTCCAATATCTGCCAATACCCTTCAACCCCTGGACACACTATCAATATATGTTCTGGCATCTGCACCACACTACCATCTACCTCACAATACCACTCATATTCCCTTACACCTTCCACATCCATCCATCCTATCCAGTACCCCAACATTATATTTCTCCTCAAGAATCTCCACCATACAACCCAAAACTTTGGTGGACCACCTTGAGCAAGGTGTCCTCCCATCACCATATCTGACCCCACTCCTAATCTTCACTCAGCCCAGCCTTCTGCCAACCAACTGGCCACCTCTCCAGTGGGCCTTACCTGATCCATTCCATTGCTCCAGACAGAGAGTATTCTGCCAACCAGTGGCCACCAATATGAAGGTCTCCTAGGTACCACCATTTCTGCTCCAGGTCCTCCTCACTACCTGGCCCTGAACCAGTAAGTCCCATTGCCAGCCAGGCCTCTCTAATACTCCACCAGAACCTCTTGTATCACAATCTGCTGATACTTCTCACCTGAAGCAGACCCTGCATATCCTTCCTTGCCTAACCATAGGGGCAGAACCTGACCTCCCAATTGTCCATAGCCAGTCTGTCCCAACTATCTACATCTAGTTCTGCCAATCGACAACCCCACCAACCTCTAAGCATCTTCAACTACCTCCAAAAGTCCACTAGCCCCAGACCACCATCTAATTTCTGCATCACTACTATCTCCCAACTAATCTGTAGCTGTCTTCCTTGCCATAGCCATCCTACTACTATGCTATATCACTCAACCTGGAAAGTTCAAATGATACCCTAGATATCACAACTTAGGTAACCAATATACATTCAGTACTACAACTCTTCTGACTAAGGATAATCTCCTCTCTGACCATCCTGTCAAAGCACTCTCTCACTTCTGTATCATACCACACCACTACTCCTTTGGTAGTACTGTTCCATATACTGAGAACCAGATACCCAAGTATCAGACTGCCTCTCCTATACTGACTGTTTGTCCAAACCATCCATTCTCTCCAAGCCCAGCCCCAAGTTCCATAGTCTCACACTTGCCCCAATTCAGTTTCACCCCTGCCAGCCTCTCGTAATGTCCAACCCCTTCCTGCAGGCTTTCGACATCCTCTATACAGCCTAACCCAACCACCATATCATCCGCAAAGGCCCCCAACTTCCAGACCACATTCCCACTCTGTAATCCAGTCAGCCTCCCCTTCAGCCAAGCCAATAAAGGCTCCAAGGACAAGATATAGAGCAGGGGTGAAAGAGGATCCCCTTGTGGAACACCTCTCCCCAAGGCAAACTCTGGGCCACACTATCCATTCATCAGTACCACTGCTCAACATCCTTGCACCAGACCCATCAAGCTTCTAGCCTCCACCACACTGACCCTACTTTCTACAGTACTGCCTCCAAGTAATTCTACCTTACTCTGTCATATACCTTTTCTTGATCCCGAAAGACCATTCACCTATCTATTTGTTGACTTCTACAGCCCTCCAAATCATTCTGCACCCAGGCCATACTGTCCTTAATCTGCCTCCCCTTAAAAAAGCCTCACTGGTCTTCACCTACCAATTGGCCAATCTACCGCTGTATCCTTCCTGCCAAAATGTTGGACACCAGCTTCCTGTCCACATTCAGTAACATAATTGGCCACTAGTTCCTCCATATACATCAGTCTCCTCTCTATTTATATAATAAGGAGACCAACTCTAAAGAACCACTACCAATCCAGCAACCTTCTTTTAAAACAAAGTTTGCCATCTCAACTAGCCATTCATCAAATCAATTCGGAATTCCCTCCAGAACTCCCAAGGCAGTCCATCCTCTCCTGGCAATGAGCCAGCCTGCATATTCCTCAGTACCTCCAATATCTCTTCAAAGACCACCATGCCCATCACCGCTCTACCCATCTCAGGCACTGCCACTACTGGCCAGCTGCCAACCAAGTCATCATTATTTCCCTGTAAAACCTCACTCTCTACAAGCCCTTCCTCATCCTGCCAGAGGGCATGCCATTGGCTGGATATTTCGTTAAGCATATCAGTAATGTCAGTAACCTCAACTTCATTCTCTCACAATACTGATGCTCAGCTATGCTGCACTCTCCTGGCTTTCAAGATTCCTGATAAATATTTAGTGGACCACTCTTCTTCCTCCAAGTACCATGCCCACAGTCTTGCCAACAGCTCTATCTTCAGCTGTCCTCAAATCCAATTTCAACTCAGCCACCACTTTGGCCAGCTGGCAGCATAGCTCTTCTGACAATTCCACTCCTTCCAACAGCCTCAGCCGCCATTGGAGTCTCCACTCCACTCTCCTCTCTCTATCTCTCTGCTCTCTCCCAGCTATCTCCCCAACATCATGCCAGTAAGCATCTGCCAAATGTTTAAATTTACCCCACCACTGCTCTTTTGGCTGTCCACTATTCTTCCACTGCAATACTTTCTGCCTTACAATTACTACAAACTGTTCCTGCTCTGCCTGCCTTTTGAGTAGTACTACATTAAGTCTCCAATGACCTCTACCTCCACCTGTAGCCTGAAATCTCCCTTGCACCTCAACTCTCCAGTAGTCTGACCAAGGACACTACCATACCTCTGCTGCATCCTGCATATAACCCCAACATTCTGCCACCAGAATCCAATCAATCCTCATTCCAACCAAGTCCTCACCAACTGAATGCCATCTAGTAAAGGGGCCTGGTCTCTCTCTCTGACATTGCTGGACCTCATCAACTAATCCCATATCCTGCTAAACCTGAAGCCATCACAAGAGTTCAGCTGACACAGCCACACTCACCCCACCATCAGATCTATCTAGTGTCCTGTCATGCACCATATTGAAATCCCCTCCCAGAATGTTCGGCCCAATCCCTTCTCAGCCTTTCCAAGCCAGCCAGCCCTCTACCCATTGGTTTCACTCTCTGCCAACAGCTGGTAAGTAAGTAGAGCCTATGATAAGCCCATCACCAGCTCCTCCTTTTAGTCTCCCCCAAACTAATTGATCACCATAAACAGCAGACTCTACCAGTTCACCTCTCCCCAAACCAATCAAGATCCCCACCTGTTCATTCTGCCCTGTACTGCCATACTATTCTTCACTCTATTCCACATAATCCTGCTCTCTATAGGCTTGAATATCCTGAAGAAATACCACATCATACCTCCTATTCTTTAGCCAATGAAATAGATGCCTCCACTTCACTCCATCACATAGACCATTGACATTTATTGATAATATATACAGATTGTTCATCATCATTGAGAAGAATGTTTAAAGCTCCACTAAAATCACCACCACCTTTTCAGCCTGACCAAGGATTATTTCCTTTCATTCTTCACAGATAGCTCTCCAGATATGGGCACCATTCATACTGCTGCAAAAGATATCCACCCTCTCAGATGCTACTTTCCTGATATGTGCCATCCGGGTCTCATCTACCTCATATCCTTCATCATCCAGAAGTGCTGCCACCATTGCCATCACTACTTTCGGCCCTTGCAATATAACATTGAGGAATCCTTCCCAAGCCTCCTGAGATCCATTGAACACATCCACTTTCTTGATGTCCTCCTCCACCAGTTCTTCAAGCACTACCTGATACCAATCATCTGCAGTAATCACCAGAGGTCCAGGGGTAGCAGGCCTTGGAGTCCTACTCAGCTCCTGTAGCATCTCTCTGTCTGCCAACACATCAGAGACTATGTCTACCAAATCATCTTCCTCAGCATTCTTCTCCAGCCTCACTATCTTGCCAGCCTCTGGACATTCCCAATGAATTTTTGCTGCTCCTGCCATGCGAAAATTCTCCAACTGAGTCTCAGGTACCATCTCAATGAAATTCTCAAAGCCCCCTTCACCTATCTCCTCCTTATCAGCCCACTTTCCCTTCACCAGTGCATAAGTGGAGTTCTCTACACCCCCCAGTTATAAAAAGGACACCTTGGCTGTCTCCACCTCCTCCATCTGACTATTGGCCATTTCCACATGCACTTCCTCCTCCATTTGCACACCTTGGAGGACTATCTGCAGGTGCTCCCAGTTTGCCTTCTGTCATCTCTTCCTCCTCCCTTCTGTCAGAATCCAGATATAGTCCTTAGTGAACTCCTCCCATCTCCTCTTACACAGTTCCTTTGCAGCCTCTCTCTCCTCCAGAGCAAGTAGTAATTCCTCCTCCTTCTGCTCAGATCCTTTCCTTCTCCACACCTTACACTCCTATCCTTCAACACAAATCACCTCTGGCCAGTCCCTTCCTAGCCCTGTAGCCTCCTTTCCCTCCAGTCTCACTATGATCTCACAGTTGCCATTCCACAGCTTAGTCTTCTCCCAGAACATAAATCTGAAGTCAACCATCTTGCCAAAGCCTGCTAGTTCCTCTGCCACCATCTCCTTTGTATCCTGTCTCCCAAGAGTTGGCAGCCCTTCTACCACCAGTCACACTGCACATGGATCCCACCTCAGACACCTCGCTATCTCAATCTTGATGCTCTTGACTACCAATCCTTTCTCCAGGGCCTTCACCATCTCCTCCTCCTCCACAAAGCCAATCTCTACTGTCTCCACCAATGAAATAAACATCAGAGATTCTGCACCAGCAATCTCCTTTCCCACTAGCTGCAGAACCTCTCTGGTGAACAAGTCCAGTCTCAGAAAATTTGCTGAGATTGCCTATGTTGACACTGATTTGTGGAAAAAAGGACACACAACTAGTTCTCTAGAGCCAGCTGCCATCATTACCATCCTCTTACTTCCTGAGACACCAGCAGTCACTACACCAGCCCCAAGAATCTCACCAGCAGTCCCACTTCCAGCCATCAGCCCAGCCACCAGCACAGCCCCAGGAATGCCAGTCTCAGCTGTCCCACCTCCAGACCCCTGTCCCCTGGCAGTCACCTGACCTGTCATCTGACCACTCACCTAACCCCCCCCCTTATCAACACTATATCTCCCCTACCCTACCCCCATGGGTCTAGCAGTAGCCCTCCTGCCCCCAATCACTATATACCAGCCCTCAATACCAGCTGACCTCCACTGGCCACCTATCTCTCCAGTAGCAGTGCCAGCCTCTGCTACTGCTGCAAAACTTCTGGGGAGGCCCAAGCCTGGCCTCCTCCTCTCTAAGCACTCAGAGCTTGATGATTCTTGAGTCACTATTTGATGAAAACTTGAAAGATTTTGATTAAACTTATTGTGAACTATTGCCTGACTTATGTTGCACCTAGTACACCAGTGTAGGCGAAGTAAAAACTTGAAAATGTATTGCTTTCACAAAAAGATTTTGGTGTGGCTTAGCTTGCTCTGATTGGTTTGAGCAAAAGAAGTTGAGGCAGAATAGTGTCTATGGTCAGATTATTGGGGGCTGTTAGGGCAGGGGTATTTTGGAGAGAGTGGGGATGGGCCTGGACATTGGTGCCTCAACTCCTCTTTATTAGATAGTAGGATCTAGTGGGATGAGTAAGCTGAGGACATTCAACTAAGGGTGGAAAGCTGGAGGCAGAAGGTTGCCCCAGTTGGTGTTTGGTGAATAAGGATGAAAGAGATGGCCAGGGTTTACTGAAGTGAGGCTGGCAAGGAGGCTGGAAAGTAGAGGAGGCAATGGGTGAGATGGGCTTCTGTTAGACTGACTAAACTCTTGGAGGATTGGGCAGGGCTAGCAATATTGGAGGGGAGAGAGGATTGGAGATTAATAAGGGCAAAAATGGAGGTGAGAGAATTACAACAGGTGCTGTGAGAAGAGGAGGAGGCAAGGGTGCAGAGCTTGGCAGTACAGCTTCATTAGCAGGGTTTGGAGGAAGGAGAGAGGCCCTCTAAGTATCTCACAAGGGCTCTTTAGGTGAGAAGGGTACAGCAAAGGTGGGAGGGGGTGTTTGACTCTGATAGTACACTGGTGCATGGTATACAAGACATTTTTGGATCATTAAAGGAGTGTTGGAGTGGATTGTAGAGTGAGGAGGAGGGTGGGGCAGATGCTGCTGCTATTGACTGGGTATTGAAGGATTGGCACCCTCCACAAGTAGATGGGCTAGATGACTTGATATTGCCAGTATGAGAGGAAGAGATCCACTAGGTTCTTGCCATGACAACACTGGGTAAGGCACCTGGGGAGGATGGTCTGCCCTGGGACTTCTGGAAGAAGATGGTGGGAGTTCTAGGTATAGTGGGTAAGATGACACATTGTGTGATTTTATCCTACAGACAGGGAGATGGGTGGGGGAGCAGAATCTAGAGTTGGTGATATTGCTTTATAAGAACAAAGGAAGGTGAGAGGACTGGAAGAACCAGTAGCCAATTATGCTGCTGAATATGGACAGAAAGTTGGTGACTAAGGTGGTGGTTGCAAGGCTACAGAAGGTGGCTCAGCAAGTCTTGGGTGTTGAGCAGAGGGGCTTTGTAAGAGGCCAGCTCATTAGGGATAGTACAGCCTGGGTATATGGAGTTATTAAAGGGGCACAAGCTTGTAGACTGGATGGGTGACTGGTCTTCTTGGACTAGGAGAAGGCTTATGACCAGGTGCAGCAAGTCTAGCTGGTAAAAGTATTATATAGGACTGGGGTACCACACCAGTTCTGATCAGCAATGATCAGCCTACTGGGAGGGAGTAGGGCTGCACTCATATATAATGGTATCATTTCCCCTAGGTAGGGATGTGCCCCAGGGGGACCCACTGTCTGCCATTCTATAAGCTCTTTCTCCAGAATGTCTAATAGACAGAATCAGGCAGAAGATAGTGGGGCTCTCTATCTTTGGAATTGGGTGAAAAGTTGGGGCCTTTGCAGATAACATGGTGATCAGCCTGGGATCCATTGCTGATGTTGAGGAGCTCAAAGAGACAGTAGAGTGGTATGAGGAGAACTCTGGGGCTAAATGTAATTGGCACAAGTATGAAACAATAGTGTTAGGCAATAGCTTGATAGGAGGGGATATTATTGGAACAATTGTCCCTACTGGCGAGATAGTGAGATACTTGGGTATTTATTTATCAGTATATGGGTTGATACTATCTAGACTTTGGGAGGAGCGGAGGGTTGGAATCTGGAGGGAGGCCCTGCAGAGCTGAGGGGGGGTCACTACTTGTCTCTAGTGGGGCAGGTCTCAATTTTGAATGTCTATTGACTGCCAAAGTTATGGTATCTAGCTTATCATCTGGACTTCCAAGCCTGGGTAGTAAAGCAATTAATGAAGCTGGTTAAGGGGTGGATCTGGGCTGGAAGAAGGAGTCAGATCAGTTGGGAGGTCTTATTCTTTTCAGTGGCCAGAGGAGGACTTAGGCTGGTCAACTTTCCAAAGAGGCTATACTGCTTGAGAGCATGGTGGTTAAAGAGAGTAGTGGAGTTGAGAGGAGGTGGTTGGGTCCCCCTATTGCAGAAGGTCTGGGAGATGAGGTCCTCACCAAGAGGCTCAACAGGAGATCTCCTAATATTGGTTGGGCTTCAGAACACTGCATAATTGCAATACAAAGGCTTCTGGTGGGGAGTAGCAGAGGGGGCACACCACATTGAAATTCATTGACAGAGTAATGAAGGAGAGGTGGCTTGGGACCCAGCAATGTGAAGATGGGACTGAGTGTTGCTGGGAGGCATTCTCTTAATTGAGCCCGACATTAGTGATGGGATAGATTGCCAAAGGAGACAAGGCCAGGAGCTGTGGCCTAGTGGATAGCAGAGAGTAGGTATCAGAGAAGAGTGGAACTGGCATGGTATGTGGGCCTGGAGTGCTGAGGTGAGGAGGTGGATGCTGCTGAAGTACTGGGTGGTCTGGTGGTACATACTAAGGAGGAATGTAATGCTCAACTTCTGCTTGGGTCACCTTATTGTGAGGGATTACTTTGACTGTAAGAAGTGTCACAATGTAGAGCAGGAAGGCGGATATGTGCAGATACCTGAACATTGGCTAGGAGAGTATGAGGTACTTAGTGACTTTTGGCAGACTATTGGGGATCATTTGGGGGTAGTGTGTTAGGGAGATGGTGCTTGGGGTCAGTGGGAGGATTTGAGGGATAGACTGGTGAGAGAGGGGTGGGAAAGGAGTGGTTTACCTTAATACTCCTAAGTGGCTTTTTAAGCTAAAGGAGTCTCAGTCAATGCACAACTCAAAGGTCTTTTTATCATCATATAATCTATTTACATATTTGTATTTACACCATATTGAGTTATATATATATATATATTTATCTCTAATATAATTATCTTAATACTAATTCAGCTAAGATATCTGACTGTAACTAGTTCCTGAAGAGATATATATAACTTATAATTTTCTTAGTTCTGTCTTATACCCTTACACCATTATACTTTACATTACCACTATATCTTATTTTATTAACAATAATAGAGCACTAAAGATACCATATACAGATTATCTCTATCAAAAGAGTCAGCAATCACTTTATGCTTAAAAACACCTTCTTGATTATTGCAAAAACCAGAAGTCCATATTGTTAATATAGTTATTGAAAATGTCCTGAAGGAATAGAAGTACATATATATTTTACTATAAAATAAGAGATATTTTAGAGGTCAGATAAAGTAATATTATAATATCTATATCAGTATTGTTAGAGTTATAAGTATTGTTAATAATATATTTATCAGTAGCAATAAAGCTGATATTATAGATAAGTGACCTAAAGTTTCAAACAAAATAATGAAGATTATCAATATACTGGAGATATCTTTATTAAGTAGTACAAATAGAGCTAATAGAGTTAATATACAATATGATCAGGCAGGACTCCTTTTGCTCGAACCATTCAGAGCAAGCTAAGCCACATGGACATCTTTTTGTGACAAGCAACACGTTTTCAAGTTTTCCCGTCGTCTATTCTGGTGTACAAGGTGCGGCAGGAGTCTAGCTACAGTTTACAACAAATCTCGACTGTTTCGGTGGAGTCTTCATCAAATGGCGACCCAGAGTTCATCAAGCTCTGAGCGTTTGGAGAGAAGGAGGCCTGGACTGGGTCTCCCCAAGAGTTTCGCGGTGACTGTGGGAGCTGGTGTGGGGGCACGAGGTGTGGGTGGTCAGGGGAGGCAGGCTGGCATTGAGAGTTGGCACATGGTGATGGGGGGTAGGAGGGCTGCTACGAGGCCCATGGGGGTAGGGCAAGGGGGACGTAGTGTTGACAGGGGTAGGAGTCAGGTGACTGGCCAGGTGACGGGTCAGGTGGCTGGTCAGGTGCCTGTGGGGGGCCAGGGGTCCAGAAGTGGTGTGGCTGAGACTGGTATTCCTGGGGCTGGGCCGGTGGCTGGGGTGACTGCTGGAGTTTCAGAGAATAAGAAGAAGGTGATGATGGCGGCCGGCTCTGGTGAACTGGTGGTGCGTCCCTTCTTTCATAAGTCGGTTTCGACATGGGCCATCTCCACGAATTTTCTGGGGCTGGGGATGTCTGCCATGGAGGTCTTGCGGCTGGTGGGAGAGGAGATTGCAGGGGCAGAGTCGCTGAAGTTCATCCCATTAGCTGAGGCAGTTGAGATAGGATTTGTCAAGGAGGAAGTGATGGTGAAGGCCCTGGAGAAAGGGCTGGTCATCAAGAGCATCAAGGTTGGCATGGCGAGGTGCCTGAGGTGGGACCCGCAGGCAGTGTGCCTGGTGATTGAAGGGCTGCCGACATTGGGGAGACAGGAGACCAAAGGAATGGTGGCAGAGGCACTGGGGGCGTTTGGCGAGATGGTTGACTTTGGGTTCATGTTCTGGGAGGGAACCAAGCTGAGGAATGGCAACTGCGAGGTGATGGTGAGGCTGGAAGGCAAGGAGGCCACAGGGCAAGGGAGGGACTGACCAGAAGTAGTTCGTGTTGGAGGGCAGGAGTGCAAAGTATGGAGAAGAAAGAGATCTGAACAGGAGGAAGAAGAACTGCTGATCGCTCTAGAGGAGAGAGAGGCTGCAAAGGAATTGTGGAAGAGGAAATGGGAGGAGTTTGCCAAGGACTGGATTTGGATTCTGATGGATGGGAAGAGGAAGAGGTGGCGAAAGGCAAACTGGGAGCGGCTGCAGACCATCCTTCAGGGCTCAAAAAGGGAGGAAGAGGAGAGAGCAGAGGCGGCCAAAAGCCAGATGGAAGAGGTGGAGATGGCTGAGGTGTCCTTCTCGCAACTAGAGGGTGTGGAGAACTCCACTCATGCGCCAGTAAAAGGGAAGTGGGCCGACAAGGAAGAGGCATGTGAGGGGGGCTTTGAGGAGGTCATTGAGGTGGTGCCAGAGACCCAATTGGAGGATGTTCGCATGGCTGGAGCAGCAAATGTTCATTGGGAATGCCCAGAGGCGGGGGAAGTAGTTCGGCTGGAGAAAGGCACAGAGGAGGATGACCTGGTGGATGTGGCTTCTGATGTGTCGGCAGATAGAGAGATGCTGCAGGAGCTGAGTAGGACCCCGAGGCCCACCACCCCTGGGCCCATGGTGATGACGGCAGATGACTGGTATCAGGCAGTGCTCGAGAAACTTACGGAGGAGGACATCAAGGAAGTGGATGTATTTAATAGATCACAGGAGGCCTGGGAAGGGTTTCTCAATGTGGTATTACAGGGGCCGAAGTTGGTGACGGTGATGGTGGCAGCGCTTCTGGATGATGAAGGATATGAGGTAGATGAGGACCGTATGGCAGACATTAGGAAGGTGGTGTCGGAGCGAGTGGATGCCTTCTGCAGTGGTGTGAATGGAGCCCGTATTTGGAGGGCTATTTGTGAGGAGCATAAGGCGATTATCTGTGGCAGGGCTGAAAAGGTGGTGGTAATCCCGGTTGAACTTTAAACATTTATTCATGATGATGAATAGTCTACATATATTATTGCTAAATGTCAATGGTTTGCGGGACAGAGTGAAGCGAAGGTGGCTATTTCGGTGGCTGAAGACCAGGAGGTATGATGTGGTATTTTTGCAGGACGTTCGGGCCTATGGGGAGCAAGATTATGAGGAGTGGAGTAAAGAATGGTTTGGTAGCACAGGGTGGAATGAGCAGGTGGGCATCTTGGTTGGCTTGGGGAAAGGAGAGCTGAAAGAGGTTGAGGTATATGGTGATCAAATGGTCTGGGGGAGATTGAAAGGAGGAGCTGGCAATGGGCTGGTGGTTGGCTCTGTATATCTGCCAGCGGTTAGCAGAGAGCGTAACCGATGGGTAGAAGATTGGCTGAATTGGGGAGGAAGAGATGAGATTGGGCTGGACATTCTAGGAGGGGACTTCAACATGGTTCATGACAGGGCACTAGACAGATCTGATGGTGGAGGCAGTGTGGCAGTTTCTATGGAGCTTTCGCGATGGCTTCAGGTTGAAAAGGAGATGGGATTGGTTGATGGCATACGTCAATGTCAGGGGGAGAGGTCAGGACTATTTACTAGGTGGCATACGGTTGGTGAGGATTTGGTAGGCACTAGGATTGACTGGATCCTAGTGGCGGAGTGCTGGGGCAATGTTCTCAATTCAACAGAGGTGCGGTGGTGTCCCTGGTCAGATCACTGGGGTGTGGAGGCCAGCGGGAGATTCCTGGCAGCCAGCAGTGGTGGGGGCAGATGGCGACTTAAAGTGGCACTACTCAAGAGACAGGCGGAGCGGGATCAGTTTGTCAAAATCGCGAGACAGGAAGTGGCACGGTGGAAGAACAGTGGCCAGTCAATAGCACAGTGGTGAGAGAGATTTAAACATCTGGCGGGTGCTTATTGGCGTGATGTAGGAGAGGTAGCTGGGAGGGAGCAGAAAGATAGAGAAAGGAGAGTAGAGCAGGGGCTTCGCTGGCAGCTGAGACTGCTGGAGGGAGGTAACTCCTCAGGGGAACAATGCTCCCTGTTGGTCAAGGAGGTGGCTGAGTTGAGGTTGGATTTGAAGGCTGCTGAAGATAGAGTGGTGGACAGGTTGCTGGTGAGATTGCGGGCAAGGCAGTTGGAAGAAGGAGAGCGACCCACCAAATATTTATCTGGAATCTTAAAGGCCAGGAGGGTGCGGCACAGCTGGGCTTCAGTGTTGCGAGAGGATGGGACAGAGGTGACTGAGATCACAGATATGCTTGGTGAGATTTCTGACCGATGGTGCACTCTTTGGCAGGATGATAGAGGGCTGGCGGAAGGAGAGGCAGTGTTGGAGGACAATGACAATTTGGTGGGCAGCTGGCCAGTGGTGGCAGAGCCTGCGATTGGTGGGGCAGTGATGGGTAGGGTGACCCTTGAAGAGGTATTGGAGGTGCTACGGAAAGTGCAGGCAGGTTCATCACCAGGAGAGGATGGACTGCCATGGGAGTTCTGGAAGGAGTTTCAAATTGAGTTTGGGGTATGGCTTGTGGAAATGGCAAACTTTACACTGGGGGAGGGCCACTGGATTGGCAATGGCTCCTTGGGGCTGGTCTCTCTGCTCTATAAGGAGAAAGGGGACAGATGGGTGTGGCGGAACTGGAGGCCCATTATGTTACTGAATGTGGATAGGAAGTTGGTTTCTAAGATTCTGGCAGGGAGAATGCAACAATGGATTGGCCATTTGGTTGGTGAGGAACAGCGAGGGTTTGTGAAGGGGAGACAGATTCGAGACAGCATGGCCTGGGTTCAAAATGTTTTGGAGGGTTGTAGAAGCCAGCAAGTGGATGGATGGATGATATTCTTGGACCAGGAGAAGGCATATGACAGGGTGAGGTGGAATTACTTGGAGGCAGTTCTGCAGAAGGCCGGGTTTGGCATGGAGGAGGCTCAAAAGCTGATGGGTCTGGTGCGAGGTTGCTGGGCTGCAGTGTTGATGAATGGGTGGAGTGGCCCAGAGTTTCTCTTAGGGCGAGGTGTGCCACAGGGGAATTCTCTTTCACCCCTACTTTATATTTTGTCCTTGGAACCCTTGTTGGCATGGCTGAAAGGAAGGATAACTGGGTTGAAGATGGGGGAGGTGGTCTGGAAGCTGGGGGCCTTTGTGGATGACATGGTGGTAGGGCTAGGTAGTGTGGAAGATGTGGCAAGCTTGCAGGAAGGTGTAGGACAGTATGAGATATTGGCAGGGGCGAAGCTAAACTGGGGCAAGTGTGAGACCATGGAGCTGGGAGGTGGCTTGGGGGAGCATGGACATTTTGGACACTTGGTTGGCCCTGGGGAGGCAGTTCGATATTTGGGTATCTGGTTCTCGGTATATGGGACAGTTCTACTGAAAGAGTGGTGGTGTGGATTAATACAGAAGTGGGAGAATGCCTTGGTGGGCTGGTCTGGGAGAGGCTTTTCTCTAGTTGGGAGGATTGTGGTCTTGAATGTATATTGGTTACCGAAGCTGTGGTACTTGGGGTACCACTTGGACTTTCCGGCTGGGTGGTACAGAAACTGAAGAAGGTGGTCGAAGGATGGCTTTGGCAGGGAAGGAGATCACAGATTAGTTGGGAGATAATGGTGATGCCGAAGGCAGATGGCGGTCTGGGGCTAGTGGACTTTAGAAGGTGGCTGAGGGTGCTGCGGGTCTGGTGGGGTTGTCAAATGGCAGAATTAGGAGGGGAGAGCTGGTGCAAACTAGCTATGGACAACTGGGAAGTTAGGTTCTGCCCCTGGAGTGAGGATCAGAAGGATATACGAGGTTTGCTCCAGGTTGGGAGGGTTGGCAGGTTGCGCTATCGGGGATTCTGGTGGGGCATTGTGGAAGCTTGGCTAGCAATGGGGCTCACAGGCCCAGAATCTTGCGAAAAAGAGGAAGACCCAGACCTAAGGTGGTGGCATCTTGGTGGGATCTGTATTGGTGGCCACCTGCTGGTGGAATTTTCTTTAACTGAGGCGATGGAGTGGATCCGGATGGGCCCGCTGGAGAGGTGGCCAGTTGGTTGGCAGAATGCTGGGTTTGGAGAGGAGTGGGAGTGGGGTCAGATTTGGGGTTGGGGGACCTCGCTGCTCAAGATTGCCCCACCCAAGTTCTGGGTCGTTTGGTGGTGATTTTTGAGGAGGAATGTTATGTTGGGGTACAGGACAGGGTGGATGGTGGAGGATGGTGTAAGGGAATGTGAGTGGTGCTGTGAACTGGATGGAGGAGTAGTGCAGACACCAGAGCATGTTCTGGCAGCTTGTCCAGGGGTTGAAGGATTTTGGCAGACATTAGAAGGATATTGGGGGGTAGAGAGTGGGCAGGCAGGGGGTCCCACTTGTCAGGTGGTCAAGCATCGACTGGTGGGAGAAATTGGGGACATTTGGGGAGACCTGGGTCAGATTATCGGTATCTGGGTGCTTATGGCAGTGCACTGGCGATGGGTGTTCGAGAGAGATCCTTGGATGGGAATTGGAGAATTGGTGGAGCAGTGGAAGGGACTCCTCTTGGAAGTAGTGCAAGGGTAGTGGTATCAGGAGAAGCGGCACCAATTGGGGGCCATGAAGAAGGTGTTAGACATTGTCCAAAGGAGTCAGGAGCACCTCGTACTTGGTGAGAAGAGGGTGAGGTGGAAAGAAGGTGTGGGCTGAAGGGTCCTTCCTTGTATTATTATTAGGAGTCGGTTGGAGGATTCTATGTCAGTATATTTGTGATATTAGTGGTGATTTGTAGTTTTTGTAATTGCTTTAGATAGTTCGTAATAAAGGAGTCCATGAGACTATAAAAAAAAAAAAAAAAAAAAAAAAAAAAAAAAAAGTTGATATACAATATTTAAGATATTCTCAGTTGAATTGATATTAGAACTACTCTAAAGTAATAATGAAAATAGAGAGAGAGTATAATATAATTAACAGTAGAGTAAGATAGTAAAATAGACAATTCTAGCAGGATCATCTTTCACCAGTACCATTCGGGTGACACAAGACTCAGACAACACTTTCGACAACATCTTCAAGTATTGGTGCCATCAAGATGGCAAGCAAGATGCATTCTGGTGAGCATACTGGGCAGGGGGGCCCCAGTGCCTTTGACTGGCAACATGTGAGGGGGGGTCGGGGTGCTGGTCTTGGCATGCCGAGTGCTTCGATGAGAGGATGCGGGGCTGGAGGGGGTGGCAGAGGAGGTGCAAGGCCACATGGGGGAGGGAGGATGACCTTTGCGGATAAGGTCAGGATGGGGAAGTAGGCAACTGGACTGGATGGCTGGCTGGAGCTGGAGAAGGCAGCTGCTTCCTTGAGTGGCAAGGAGGCCTCTCCACTGGGGGGACAGCATAGTGGGGCTGGAGGTGTAGAGGCTGAGGCAGTGACTGTTGATGGCGGTGTGATGGTCAATCTGGAAAAAAATCCAGATGTGACGGCTGATGGGGGACCTGGACAGGGGAGTAGCGTGGGATCTGGGGACCTGGCAGATGGTGTGACGGGTCTCGTTACAGCCCCATTACTCAAGAAATCTCAATTGGAATTTGCCATCACACTGTGCTTCCATGGCTTGGTGGTGATGGCAAAGATGGTGTTGGGGCTGTTGGCGAGCAAGGTGAAGGGTGCAGCCTCAGTTAAGTTTTTGAAGAAGCTGGAGGTGGTCGAGGTGAGGTTTGAAGAGGAAGGTTTGCTACTGAAGGCAGTGGAGAAGGGTGTGGTGGTTGGAGGGATTTCCATGCCAATGGCAAGATATATGTGCTGGGATCCCTGGGTGGTTCATCTGGTGATTGCAGACTTGCCAATGGTGAAGAAGGAGGAGGCAAGGAGGCTGGTCACAGATGGGGTGAAGGAGTATGGTGAAGTGGTCGACATCAGGTTCAGGGTATGGGAGGGGACTGAGCTCAGAACAGGAGATGTGGACGTCTGGTTGAGGTTGTTTGGGATGGAGAATACTGGGAAGGCTAGAGACTGGCTGGTGGTGTTGAAGTGGGGTCCAGTGGAGTGCAAGGTCTCAAGGGTGAAGGGGTCAGAGAAAGAGGAGGAGGACCTGTTGGAGGCACTTGAGGACATAGCTGGGGCTGTTGAGAGGTGGCAAAGGGCTTGGAGGGCTTACGAGACTAGGATGGTAGTGAAGGTGGTTGAGGGCAAGAAGGTGCAAATAGACAAGGTGCTCTGGGAGAAGGCGAAGGGGAGGCAGCTGCAGAAGGATTTGTTGGCCAGTTTGGATGGGGGCCACAGGGCAGGGGCTACAGAGGAGGTCACTGGAGTGGGTGCTAGCATCTGGGCAGAGGTGGGGCCGCAAGGGGAGAAGACGAAGGAGAGTGGGGGACAGGGGCCATCGGAGGCTGGAGTGGACATGGCGATGGTGGAAGATCTACCGATCCAGTATGGTGTACCCAAGGTGGGAGAGGGAGAGTTGGAGGATGTGTCTGAGGATGGGTGGGATGAGTCGGTGCGAACTGAGGAGAGGAAGGAAGGGGAGGCAGAGCTGGAGTAGGCAGCAGAGGTAGTTGGAGGGGAGAAGTGGCTATTGAGGGCGCTGCAAAATGTGGTGGCTGAGGAACTGGGCAAGATCAACTTCTGGGTGATCAGTGAGGAATTCTGGGGGCAAATGCTGTGAGGGGAGGAGGTCGTGAGGAAGTTGAGAGATGAGATGATGGCAGCTCTTCTGAAGGCAGAGGAGTATGAGGTCACTGAGGCAAGGGAGGCAACTCTCTTGGGTATAGCTAATGAAATGGCAGCCTATCTGTGGGGGCCGAGGAAGGGACTGGAGAAGTAGCAGGTGGTGTGTGAGGAGCATTGGGCATCAATGGAGATGGTGGATGGTGAGGACTGTGCAGAACTACTGGCAGCTCTGGATGAACAGCAAAATGTGGAAGATGAGATTACAGCAGAACGGAACCTGGATCTGGCTGGAGAGGAAGTGAGCATAGAATTGTAGATGTGGAGATATCATCATTATCAAATATTTCACTATGAATAGTACAACCAATATTTTTTCTTTGAATATCAATGGGCTTAGAGGGACTGGGAGGCGACGTATGATTTTTGGATGGCTGAAGAAAATGGAGGCAGATCTCTTCTTACTTCAAGATGTATGGTGTGAGGGGGAGGAGGATGTACTGGAATGGACAAGAGAGTGGTGTGGAGAGGCAGTTTGGCAGAGTAAAGTGGGAATCCTGGTTAGGAAGGGGAAAGGGGACTTTGTGGACATTGGACATTGGGGGAGTAGATTAGTGTGGGGGACATGGCAGAGGCCTGGATGGAACTCAATTGTGGTGGGATCTTGTTACTGCCCAGCTGAGAGAGGAACCTGAGTGGAGTGGATTGGAGATCTGTGGGATTCTGGGCTCTTGGTTGAGGCTGGGGTGGATTGTCTGGGGGGTGACTTTAATATGGTATGGGAGAGTAGATTGGACCAAACTGATGGGGGACGGGGTGTGGCAGGAAGGAGTGGGGGACTGGAGGACTGGGAAGAGGTGGAAAGACTCAGCTCACTGGTGGATGCCGTGCGACTTCAGGATGGGGACCGATGTCTATATACTCACTGGGTGGGAGGCCTTGGTACTAGGATTGATTGGGTTCTGATGGCTGAGTGTTGGGGCAATGCAGTTTGGGAGACGATGGAGGTCGAGTGGTGCCTGTAGTCAGACCACTGGGGTATTTGGGGTGGTGGGAGGTTTGGAGGGAGCGGAGAGGGGCCAGGACATTGGCAGCTGAACTCTTTGCTGCTGGATGAGATGGACCTATGGAATGCATGGGTGGTAGAGGTACAATCCAAGGTTAACAATTGGAGGCAAGCAGGGATGAGGATTGGAGATAGGTGGCATAGACTGAAATCTGAAGCTCAAAGGTACTGGGGAGAGGTGGGGAGGGAGTGGGGTGCTCAGCAGAGGAGACAAGTCCAATGGGCATCTAGGAGACTTGAAAGGCTTCTTCTGAATTGGGCTGGATTACTGGAGGAGGAGGAGGTATTGGATTGGAAAGCTATGCAGACTAGGCTGGAAGTGGTGGAACTGCAGGATTTGTTGAGGAAGGAGGAAGCAGTGCAGGCTCAGGCTATGGCGGCCAGACTACAGTGGCAGGGATTGGAAGAAGGTAAAAGGCCCACAAGGTTTTTGTCCCAGCAACTCCATGCTAGGGGAGCAAGACACCAGTGGGAAGAAGTTCTTAATGATGAGGGAGAGATGGTAGTAGGTGTGCCAGGGATCCTTGGCCAGTTGAGCACTCGCTGGAGCAAACTCTGGAGTAAAGAGGAAGGAGGAGAGGTGGGGCAGGACATTGAGTGGCATCTGGAAGAGTGGCACCCAAATCCTGCAGCAGGGTTGGGGGAGCTTGGTCAACCAGTTTTGGGAGAGGAGATCCTTCGAGTTCTGGCATCAACAACCCTGAGAACTGCACCTGGAGAGGATGGTCTGCCTTGGGACTTTTGGAAACGTATGACATCTGTAGAGGAGACTCTGGAGGAGATGTCGCTGATGTGTGATGCAGTCATCAGTACCGGGGAGTGGATTGGAGGGCAGCAGTTGGGGCTGGTATCACTGCTGTACAAGGACAAAGGGCATAAGGAGGACTGGAAGAATTGGAGACCAATTATGCTGCTGGATATGGACCGCAAGCTGGTCACCAAAATTCTGGTTGCGAGGTTACAGGGTGTGGCCCAACAGGTGTTAGGGAAGAAGCAGCGAGGCTTTGTTGGGGGCTGACTGATCTGAGATGGCATGGCATGGGTTCACGGAGTTATTGAAGGTGCTAGGGCTGCAGGGGTGGATGGTTGCTTAGTCTTCCTGGACCAGGAGAAGGTCTATGATAGAGTTTGGAGAGTGTGGCTGGAGAAAGTACTGGAGCGCATTGGAGTACCAGTGGGCATGTGTCGGTCACTTATTGGATAACTGGAAGAGAGTAGGGCTGCAATTTTAGCTAATGGATACAGGGGGGCCTCATTCCCCTTGGGGAGGGGGGTGCCGCAGGGGGATCTGTTGTCACCCATCCTTTATGCCTTCGCCTTGGAGCCATTGTTGGATCGAATCCGGCATGGAGTTGGTGGATTGAATATCTTGGGCATCAATTGGAAGGTGGGGGCCTTTGCTGATGATATGGTGGTGGGATTAGGTTCGGTGGCAGATGTGGCTAGGCTCAAGGAGATAGTTGAGTGATAAGAGAGGTATTCTGGAGTGAAACTCAACTGGCACAAGTGTAAGACAATAGTCCTCAGGGAAGGAGTCATAGGGGGGGACATCATTGGAACAATTGTCCTGGCTGGAGGAGTGGTACGGTACTTGGGTATCTATTTCTTGGTGTATGGCTCTTTACTCCCCAAGGAGTGGTGGGAGTACAAGCTGGTAGAATGGGGGAAAGTACTGACGAGCTGGGGTGGTAGACAGGTGTCGCTGGTGGGGAGGGTAACTGTTCTAAATGTGTATTGGATGCCGAAGCTTTGGTATCTGGGCTACCATTTGGACTTCTCTAAGTGGGTGGTTAAAAGGCTTCTCAAGATGGCCCGCTCTTGGCTCTGGGCTGGACGCCAGAGTCAGATTGGTTGGGAGGTACTCGCACTTCCTGTGGATCATGGAGGACTTGGCCTGGTGGACTTTTCCAAAAGGCTACTCTGCCTGAGGGCGTGGTGGATGAAGAGGGCCAGGGAGTTGAGAGGAGGAGAATGGGTGCCCCTTATGCAGTGTTTGTGAGAGGTGAGGGTATCACCAAGGAGTGGCTCAGGGGATCTACTGTCCTTAGTGGCCTTGGATGGTAGCCAGAGGATGCAGTACAAAGGATTCTGGTGGGGAGTGGTAGATGGGGCCCATCGCATTGGGATCCATTGGCAAGGTACTGAAGGGGAGGAGGACTGGGGTCTGGAGATGTGGAGGTGGGACTGGCTCTTGTTGGGAGGGAATCTGATCAAGGACTTCCAATTAGAGGATGGCATAGAGTGCCTTCGGGGTCTGGGACAGGACCTTTGGCCAGAGTCCTGGCAAGGGGCTGGGATTGGAGAGGGATGGGACTGGGCAGGCATCTGGTCTTGGATCAAGGTGGTGTCGAGGTGGCTCCTGCCAAAACTATGGGTAGCATGGTGGAGGATGTTGAGGTGAAATGCGATGCTAAACTTTAGGGCTGGCCATCTGGTAGATGGTGGGGTATTTGATTGTGAGGAGTGTCATAACATAGGGCAGGAGGGCGGGGTGGTGCAGACTCCAGAACATTGGCTGGGGGAGTGCGAGAGTATGGAGAATTTCTGGAAGGTAGTTGGGGGGAGATTGGGAGTGCCGGTGCCTGATCCTGAGGTGGGTGGGCAGTGGGCGGCACTGAAGTCAAGGCTGGTGGGGGGGGTGGGGAATGAGTGGCTGATGGTTGATTGGGCTGTTGCAATATGTGTGGGGCTTGCAGAACACTGGTGGAGCATCTTTGAGGAGGGCCCTCGGAGGCCTGTGAAATTGAGGGTAGTAAGGTGGGAGGAGCTGATGCTCAAGCTCTTCAAGGCATGGTGGATAGGTTGGGGCCCCAAGGGGGGGAGACGTAAGGGTCTAGTAAGGAGGATTGTAGAGAAGAGTGGTGGTAGAGTTGTGACGAAGGGGGACGGTATAGCATTTG
>RBNI01000620.1:0-28540 GCA_003990745.1 Jimgerdemannia flammicorona | reverse complement strand
AGTGCTAGATGGGAGGTAGGGGAGGGATTTGGCCTATATAGTCTAGGTTCCCTTTCAATAAAAATCTGTGGGACATTGAGTCTATAAAACAAAAAAAAAAAAAAAAAAAAAAAAAAAAAAAAAAAAAAAAAAAAAAAAAAAAAAAAAAAAAAAAAACTAAGATCATCACTTAGAAAACAGTCTACCCAGCTGAGAAAAGAAAGAGATTAGTAGAAAAGTCATTCAGAAATACCAGCAGAAGAATTATTCAAGAAAAAAATGAAAAAAAAGAAGAAAAGTAAGTTGAGACATCTTCTAGGTCTCTCTCATCTTTTATCTCTAAAACAAATAAACTATTACTAAAGAATGAAGAAATAAAGCAAGAAGAAAAAGAGCCTACTATCTCAAAGCCTAAGAAGTATATCCTGAAGATCATATCTAGAGATATCTATAATAAAATCTGATAAAAGATTTAAGAAGCTAAGATAGAAGTATCTCTCCTATAGTTCCTATAACTAATATCTATCAGAGTTTGAAATAAACTATTAAAAACCACCAGATCCAGTACTAGTTGAGTTCCAATCCCATAATAAGAACCAGTATCAACTACTATCCAAGCTATAGAAAGATATATCAGCATATATCTATATAGAGATATTGGAGGACAAAAGACAAAAATCCTCATTAACATAAGAACAACTATCTGTATCATTGCTAAATAATTTCTGGACACCATTGATGGACCATCTAATCTCAGTATTATAGTAGCAGATAGAGCTCAAATCCAACCCCTTGAAGAAGTATAAAATATCACTATCTCTCTTAGACATATTCAGTTCTTTATTCTAAAAGCTATTGTCACTAAAGCTGTCATCTATGATATAATCCTTAATATAAACTAGATGAAAGAAATGAATGTGATTATTAATATTGGCCAACAGATGCTCAAATTCGACTATAGAGGAAAGAAGTACAGAATTAAGATAACAAGCTATGAGAAAGGTCCCTCTGCGACCCAGAAGACAGTAAAGCCTTTCATCAATATTAGAGAAGAATTGACACCTCAGCAATGACAACAACTAGTAGAACTCCTCCACAAGTATCAAGATATCTTCACTACTAATTATGACAACCTGCCATACAATCCATTATATCACTATAGTATAAATATAGAAAATGTAACACTTATTTAGCAGAAACCCTATAGAATACCCCATTACCTAAAAGATATTCAAAAAGGAATACATTCAGGAACTCTTAGACAATAGAGTCATCTGATCCTCCACTAGCCCTTGGACCAGCCCTATACTTATCATACCAAAGAAAGGAGGGTGGAGACTCTATATATACTACAGAAAACTCAATTCAGTCACCAAAAAGAATACCTATCCTTTGCCCAAAATTGATGATCTCTTAGGTCAGTTACAAGATGCCAGATACTTCAGCAGTATGGATCTTTTCACAGGTTTCTATGAGATCTCCATAAACCCCAAGGACATTCAGAAAACAGTCTTTCTTACTCTAGGAAAACTGTTTGAATACTTCTGAATACCCTTTGAACTTTACAATGTACCTCCCACCTTTCAGAGAATGATAAACTCAATCTATGGCCCACTGATCCACTACTGCCTGATTATATATATAGATGATTCAAATATCTATTCAGCAAATTTCAAGGAATACTTGTATCACCTAGAAGAATTCTTCAAGCTCATTCACAAGAATCACCTGAGACTCAATACTAAGAAATTCTACTTTGGAAAACAGAAACTTGAATTTCTTAGATTTATAGTTTTGAAAGAAGAAACTCATATAGATCTAAAGAAAACTGAGAAGATCAAAAATTGATCTATACTCAAGACTCTGAAGGAAACACTATCATTCCTAATACTTGTATCCTATTACAGAAGGTTTATCAAGGACTTTACCCAAATTGCTGCTCCAATCTGAATCCTTCTCAAGAAAAAAGTATCTTATAAATAGATGGAATCACAAGAACTAGTCTTTAAGAAACTGCATTCTAATCTATAGAAGCCATTCATCTTATATATAGATATCTTCAAAGATGGCCTTAGAGCAGTTCTAGTCTAAGAAGAATCTGACCAACAGTACTATATAATAGCTTATACAAGTTAAGCAACCAATCAGCAGCAGATCAACTATGGCAGCACCAATTGGAATGCCTTGCAGTTATATGGACAGTTATCCTATTCAAATATTACTTTATTGGAAAAAGATTCACCCTGATAACTGACCATATAGCACTTAAATAGCTATTCAACTACAAGAAACCCACTGGAATCCTAGCTCACTGGATCTTTATCCTTTAGGATTACAAAATCACCATCATCTATAAAGCAGGAAAAGCTCACAACAATATTGATGTACTTTCTTATCAATCCCAATAAATCAGAAGAAGGGTATATCAAGAAACTGCACCCTAAAGTAAGCTCCTCAGACTGTCAAAGCACAAAAAGATCTCCTCTGAAAAGAACACCAGAAAGCCCACCAAGGATAGGTAAATATAGAAAAAAGTTGCAAACAATATATCAACATTGGCCTAACCTCAGAATATAAGTCTGAGATATACTTAAGAAATGTAATACCTGCCAGAAGTATCAAGAAAGGAAGAACCATCAAGCACTACTATAACCAATTGTACTACTAGATAACATCTTTTAGAATAGATGTAATTAGATCTCTAAGTATATTCTTATATTTGTAGAACTTCTGACCAAGTGGCCTGAAGCTTTCTCAATGGAAATTGCAGATGCCCTGACCATTGTGAGCCTCCTCCATGAACTCACACTCAGATATAGACTCTCAGAAGAACTTATCTCTGACTGAGACACAGAATTCATCAATAACATAATCACAAGTTATATCTAAATTCACAAGATCCATCTTAAACAAACTATATCATATTACTCTCAGACTAATGATATGACAGAACAAATAAATCAGACCATTAAGAAAAAACTTGTCTAAGTTAATTCTATTAATTGGGATCTCTACTTACTTGAAATCCTATAGGAAATTTGGAACACCCCTACTATCTCTATCAAACAAAAGCCCTTCAAGATGATGTTTGCCAAGAAAACCAGAACTGCTGATAATGAGAACTTCAGAGACCTTCTCCAGAAGGCAGAACAGTTATATAATTAAGCCCAAGTTCAGATTATCAAGGCTTAAGAAAGACAAAAGTACTATGATCAGAAACAGAAGGATCAGAAGATCAAGATTGGAGATCAAGTACTAGTTTGGAGAAGTATGATTGAAATAAACTTTGTCACCAAACTGGAGCCCAAATAGAAAGGACCTTATCTTATATATAACATCAGAGAAACCAGTATCTATTTAAGAAATATGGATAGATAAACCCTGAGGACACCTATATATATCAACCACCTCAAGATATACCTCTCTCTACACTATAAATCAGAGAATTGACCAGTATCTTCAGACTCTTATCCTCAGTTCCCTGCAGTCTCTGCCTATTCCCATGCCCACATTCTGCTAACCTCAAGGAACTCCAGACAGACAAATTCAAGAGCACCTTAAAAACCTGGCTATAGTCCAGAGATTGCTACAGATCCATCAACTATAAGCTTACTTCTCTATTAGATAAGTTTTCTAAGACCTCATATATATAAGAAGGTCTGTATATTTAAACTACTAAAATGATATAGCTGCCAGAAGGATCTATGTACTCTATAGATACAATGAGAGAGCACTTGCCCAAGTATAGTTTCATCTCAATGATATTTAAAAGATGAATGAAGCTACCTTTCAGAGTATATTGCAACAAGTAGAGTTCCTATTCTTCAAGCCAGACAAAGATACTATACTCTAAGGGTATAGTGGAAGTCACACACCATATTTAGCCATAGATAGTAATCTATAATTAGCAACATAGTAACCAGATAGCAACCAACTTGTATAAAATACCCCAGAGACAAGAGTGAATAAACCTCAGTCTGAAATTGAATCTAAAGCAACAGCTTCCCTTTCCACTCTGGTCTACTTTCTGATACAAAGCTTGAAGATTTGTTGCCAAAGTTTGAGTGAAGAACTTCGCCACCTTTTGAAGAGAAACCTGCCACTTAAGGAATAAGCTGCCTTTTGAGAAGTCTGCTATATTTTGGTCCACTTGCCAGATAAGCCTGAAGAACCTAAGAACCCACCTCTTGCCACAAAGCCAGTCTTTTGATGCAACTTCGCAGTGAAGCCAGTCTCTTTTGACGTAACTTCGCGCAAACAAAGCCAGTCTTGACATAACTTTGCCAAGAGAAGAATCCGAGTTATTATTCAAGAAGTCCGCCATTCTCAGAGAGTCCACCTGCATTCCAACACAAGCCAGTCTTTTGACGCAACTTCGCAGTGGAGCCAGTCCATCCGACGCAACCCCGTGCAAACGAAGCCAGTCTTTGACGTAACTTGCCAAGAATAAGAATCCGCGTCATCCGAATTATCCGAATTATCCGCGTCATCCGAGTTATCCGAGTTATCAAGTTATCTGATATTCCCAGAGAGCCGCCGATTCCAGAGAATCCGCGCCAAACCAAGTTATCTGAATTATCCGCCAAACCGAGTTATCCGCCAAACCGAGTTATCCGCCAAATCCAAATCGAGTTATCCGCCAAATCCGCATTAGGAATACCACCAAGATCATCCTGCCAGAAATCGCATACTTTTGGAGATCATCACACTACACAAGATCGTCCCCATACTTTTGGAGATCGTCACACATCGTCACGCAGAAATCGCATAAGGAAACTGCTCGCGCTACACACAAATCGCTGCTCGCACCCAAGAACCCGTCCCAATAAGGAAATCGACCGCTGTATCCAGACTTAACTATTATACCACTAAACACCAAGGACCTCAGGAATTATAGAACATTTTGTTGCTTTTTGACAAAGTAATTGGGGGCTCAAGCCAAACTATACCAACCCCCAACCTTATAATTTGCCTCCATTGAGCTGGGCACATTACAACACTTTTATGCATATTGATGATGTTTACAGGATGATGTAGTCAGGCTGTACCACTACATATTGAGTTGCTATAACTAAGATATTTCAACAGAATATATCTACCTCTAAGAAAAAATTGAAGAAACCCCTATTGAAGTCCTTATTGTCAGTGGAGCAAGCAAGTGCTATCTCAACAAAAAAAACTACTGACAGATTCCACCTTAAGATACAGAGAAACTCAGAAGAAAACATTGCTATATTCAGAAATAGAATAATATAGAAACTCTTCAAGATATGTAAAAATGTATTTCTATAACTCAGAAATTACACCACAAGGTATACCTTCTACATCACATACTTTTCTAGATATAACCTTATCTTTGGAAAATCCTGGCTTACTCAGAAAAATTCCCACATCAATTGGCAAATCAATATAATCTCTCTAGGAGATATCAAGTTACAACCTGAGTATACCAAGAAGAAATCCAAGCCCATATATGATATTATCTCTACAATTCAGATAAAGAAGCTGATTTGAAAACTAGACCAGCATATCTATATATATATAGTAAAGAAAATCTTAGAAGAAGATGAAGAACTCTCTGAACTTCTGAAGAATGAAGATAATAAGAAAGATAATCTCTAAGAACTACTTAAGAAATATAAAGATGTTTTCTAAGAACTCTAAGGACTGCCACCCATCTGAGCAATAGAACATAGCATTGAAACTATTTCTAGTTCAGACCCTCTCTACTATAGAATCTATTGACTAGTCCAATCTAAGCTAGAGATTCTCAAGAAATAATTAGTAGAATTAGTAAGCAAAGGTCTCATCTGTCTATCAAAATCACTATATAGTATACCAATCCTCTTTATCCATAAAAAAGATAGAAGTCTCCATATGTATTGTAACGTGCCCAGCTCAATGGAGGCAAATTACAAGGTTGGGGGTTGATGTAGTTTGGCTTGAGCCCCCAGTTACTTTGTCAAAAAGCAACAAAATGTTCTAAGATTCCTTGTTGGTGTTTAGTGGTATAATAGTCAAAGCTGGAAATCTGCGAGCGATTCTGGCGATTTCCTTATTGGGACGGGTTCTTGGGTGGTTCGGGTAATGCAGACGATTTGTATGGCGGTCTCTGTGTAGCGCGGCGGTTTCCTTATGCGATTTCTGCGTGACGATCTCTTGTGTAGCGCGGCGATCTTCAAAATCTGGTGTGACGATCTTGTGTAGCGCGACGGGTTTCCTTATGCGAAGCGGTCTGTAATTTGGCGGGTTCCTTATGTGGTTTGGCGGATAACTCGATTCGGCGCAGATTCTCCTGAATCGGCGAACTTCTTGAATAACTCGGATAACTCGGATAACTCAGATAACTCGGATGTCGCGGATTCTTCCTGAATCGGCTCTTCTGGGAATATCAGATAACTTGATAACTCGGATAACTCAGATGTCACAGATTGCGGATTCTTGGTAAGTTATGTCAAAGACTGGCTTCGTTTGCATGGGGTTACATCGGATGGACTGGCTCCACTGCGAAGTTGCATCAGATAGACTGGCTTGGTGACAAGGATTGGGCTCTCTAGGAATGGCGGCGAATAACTCAAAAACGGTGGATGACGGGAATTCTCCTGAATCGGCGGGCTTCTGGGAAATAACTTTCTTGGCAAAGTTACATCAAGACTGGCTTCATTTGCATGAAGTTATGTCAAAAGAGACTGGCTTCACTGTGAAGTTGCATCAAAAGACTGGCTTTGTGGCAAGATGGCAGACTTCTTGAAAATGGCGGCTCTTCCTTTGAGCGGCGGATTTACTCAAATTCTTCAGGCTTATCTGGCAAGCGAACCAAGGCTTTGTATCAGAAAGGGGACCAGAGTGGAAAGGGAAGCTGTTGCTTTAGATTCAATTTCAGACTGAGGTTTATTCACTCTTGTCTCTAGGGTATTTTATATAGTTGTGGTTGCTACCTAGTTGCTATCTGGTAATTATAGAATGCACAGTATGGCTAAATATGGTGTGTGACTTCCACTGTACCCTCAGGGTACAGTACCTTTGAGGTACAGTGTCTTTGAGGTTCAGTTGTCTCAATCTGGATATCTAGTGCTATTTATGTAGTTTCTGTAGCAACTAGATAACTATGAGGGTAACTATGATATGTGGTCACATCATCTGGGTATCTGATACTTATGTCACACATCACAGTATATTGATTACTGAGTACTCAATAAGATCTCTATCAAGAACTAATATATACTCCTACAAATTGATAAACTACTTGACCAAGTATATAAGGCCAAGATCTTTTTAGACATTGATCTTATATCTGAATATTACCAAATTTGCATAAAAAAGAAAGATATCTCCAAGACAGCTTTTTGAATAAGATTTAGATACTATGAATTCTGTATAATATTATTTGATCTTATTAATATATTAGCAACTTTTCAAATATTAATAAATAATATTTTTTACAAATATCTTAGAGTATTTATTCTGATCTATCTAGATGACATTCTAGTATATAGTACAAGTAGTATTATCCATCAACAATATCTATGAATGATTTTTGATATACTCTGTAAATATAAGCTCTCAGAAAAAAGAAAGAAATATCACTTCTTTAAAAAGAAAATTGAATACCTATATTATCTCAAAAAAGAGTATTGCTGTCAATTCCAAAAAGATCCAAGCAATCTGTAATTAGTCTATCTCAAAGACCCTCAAGTCTCTATGAGGATTCAATAGACTAGTAGAATATTATAGAAGATTTATTTAAGAATTCTCTGCAATTGTCTCTCTACTTACAAGCCTCACCAGAAAGAGAGTCAAATATTGAAAAAGAATAGACAGAAGGATATATCATGACTATGAATACCCTCAAGAGAATACTGACTATATACCAATCTTGATCAGTTCCAATCTACAGGATTCTTCATAATTACTACTGATATTTCAAATATTACTATTAGAGCTATTCTAATTGAACATAAATATCCTATCATCTATCTATTCCAGAAACTCAATGAATATAAAAGAAACTATACTATATAATATTAAAAACTCCTTACTATCATCTAATCTCTATAAGTATAGAGATATTTCCTTCTCAGCAAAATATTCACCTTATAGACAAACTGTCAAACTCTCTGATATATTCAGATATAGTCAATTCTTATAGAAAGTCAGATCTGATAGATACAGATCCTTATACTCTTTAATATTGAAATCAAGCACATTGCTAGAACTAAGAATAAAGTAGCTGATATACTCTCCCAGAGTGCTTAGAAAGATAATCTCACTATAATTAGTAATATTATCATTAGTCTATTCTAAGAAGTCAAGAAGAAGTATACTAAAAATGCCAATATATAAAAAATTGCTAAACAAATTCTTGAAGAAAATAGTAATATTATAAAAAAGGTCTATAAGAATATATCTGTTTAAAATGAATATATGTATCTTAATAATATAAGAAACTAAGTCTCTAATATCTCTATCTGCTTATAAATTCTATAAGAACTATATAATATATCTATAGCTGGATATATAGAATTTAACAAGATATACCAGTATATTTCCTGAGACTTTTACTAGCCCAAAATAATATCTAATATTAAGAATTATATCATATTCTACAATATCTACTAAAAATATAAGTCTAGTAACTAGGTCCCAGTTAGTATACTATAGCTACAACTATTCTCTATCTGAAATTAGAATTATATTAGAATAAACTTTATTGTCCAGTTGCCAAAAACTAAGAAGAGAAGAGATGTGATCATTGTCTTCATTAATTATCTCAGTAAGTAAACTCACTTTATTATAATAACTACTATTGCAATAGTACTAGAAATAGTATAGCTATTTATTGATAATATATTCTACTTTTATAGACTACTATTAGTAATTATCTCAGACTGAGATGTAAAATTCATAAGTAACTTTTAGCAAGCACTCTTTAAGAGTCTAAAAGTATAACTGAAAATATCTATAATATACTACTTATAAATAGAAGACCAGATAGAAAGAACTAGTTAAATTCTGAAACAGATACTTAGTATCTATTATAACTATAAGTAAAATAATTAAGATAAAAAGCTGATATTAGCTAAATTTATATATAATAATAGCTTAAGTATAAGCACTGTAATGGTGACCCCAGAATGATGACATCAGCACAGGAGACAGTCTATTCTTGCAAGCCACCAGATTGGAGCACAAGAAGATTATATGGTATATGAGATGAGTGATGATGACCAATTGTAAGTCATTGTGACCACAGTATGAGTATCTTGAGGAATATAAAAGCAGAATTATGGAATTGTAGTAGCAACAACCAACAAGACCCACCAATCCCAAAATAGCTCAAAGACTTACCATAAACAAAATGTCTGCCACTCATCAAATCTCAAGATCAAGAAACCACCAAGGTACCTCAGTTGAAGAAAGGATATTCTAAGATATCAGAAGAGCCATGAGGACCCACTCAAGAAGGACTCCTAGTGTCAACCTGAGTACTGGTGACCCCCATCACTATATCCTCTACCATTGTAAAATGGAAACAAGGATCACCATTACTACTGAATACCTCCAAATATGGCAGGAGTATAAAATAGGAACCCTCCTCTGCCCGGAGTTCCTACAGACCAGTCCCCAAGAGCTACAAGATGCCACTCCCATGGATATATGTGAGACAAGGACAGCTAAGAAGATTCATCAGATCTTTAGACATGCACCATGGTCGATCCCCAACTTAGAGTATGTTAGAGTCTCAGATTTCAGAGATCTGTCATCCTGCCATATTAATGCACTAGAAGTCAGGGTGGCTACAGAAGTCCAGTCCACTATCACTCTCAATAGTGATGAAGTAGAAGACTTCTGGCATCCCATTCTTCAGGACAACCTAGACCAATTTCTGCAAGGATTGATCTCAGTATTTCAAGGCCCAAGCATCTAGGTTAGACCTCCTCAAGACTCCACATTTGTCCCCTATTTTGTGGAAGAGAACCTCATAGACTGGAGAGCTCCAGATCTCCTTTCTGCTGCCAAATATGATAATATTATCAGCAATGACATCATCCTGCATAACATATGCAAAATGTGTGACAAAGTACATGAAACATGCAATGATGATGAATTTGTAGACCTCATCTCCTTCAAAGACATCCTGACCTCTGATGATGAAGCCTCTATAGTCCTGAACATTCTGCTCTAAGTCTCTTGGTTATACTAAATAATACCAGTACCAGTATTCTGATGTAATACTGAATAATTCCAGCATCGGCATTCTGATGTAACACTGAATAATGCCAGCACCAGTATTCTGATGTGATACTGAATTATACCAGCATTCTGAACCTGTACAACCATCAGTACCAATCTTGGAACTTAGTAGTTTTTCCTGCTCTGGCATTTTATTTTAGTTATTGGAATTTATATTTAGCTTTATATCTTAGCAACTATTGAATTATATTTTGTATAAATACCCCTCTTATTTTCTCTAAAATAAAGTCAGTCAAGTTCCAGTTCACTTACATACAATCTCTTGCAAGCAATCTAAGAGATAACAAGACAGTTAAAGATAAGAAGTTTGAGGACTATAAGACCTTGGGAAGACACTCCAATAAGAACTTGCTTATAACAAACTTGAGTTAGTCTAAGAGATATACCTTGAAGAGAATTTGGTGTATTTGAAGGACTCAGCAACCACTACATAACAACTTGGTGTTTATTGGCTGGTGATTTAAGATGAATCCCTCACTTTCAAGCTGAAAAACGAACAACCCCCACAATAACTACCCTGACTACAAGAGTCACCCCTGCAAGAATTAAAGACAAGATAGAAATACATCTCCCCACATTCTATAGATATACTACTGAAGAGTCAATCCTGACCTTCATTGAAGACTTTGAACAATTTGCCACTATATGAGCCCTGGTGTGGATGCACAATTGGCCCTTCTACCAGTCAGCCTCAGAGGACCTGCCAGAGACAAGTTTAATACAGCCACTATTGCTGATAATGGTGCAGCCAAACTTGCCAACATGAAGGCCTTCCTCAGAACAATATACTATACTGAAGAGATCAAGCAAGCTCTCAAGGATCAACTCAACACTATCTGCCAAGGACTTAGTGAAGATCCCAACTCATTCTATACCTGAATCTACTACCAGATTATCTTGGCTGGCTATGATGATGCCCTCAAGGAACAAATAGTGGATTCAACCTTCCTCAAAGGAGTTCTCTCTGAAATTGTCCTAGCAATCCAGTCTACCCCAGCTGGACTGACCCTTGATCAGAAAGTGGTCTTTGCACAGAGATATTGGACTGCCAGACACCCTGCTGAACACTCAATAGAGAAAATAACTGGTATCAAGATAGAGCCATCGAAGCCAACCAGTATCATATCTGCTATAGTTGTAAACAGACAACCAACCCCACCTACCCCCAAGATAGCCAAAGCTGACCCAGTAGAGGAACTCACCAAGCAGTTTGCTGAAATGACTGCATACCTTGGTGATGTTGTTAGAGAAGTCTGAAGTGCCAACAGAAGACCAGTGCAGAGATTTATAGCTGCTACAGAAGAATGCAATATCACATACTTCAGATGTAGAGAAGAAGGCCACTATGCAAAGAATTGCATAACTGAAATGAGACACAAAGCCCAACCAAATAATGCTAGCAGAATCAGAGAACAAACCAATGCAGTAGTCATTGAGGAGATTAGTGACACTGATGATGAAGAATACTATGAGGAGCTTGAATTCTACCCTACTACTGAAGGTACCAGAACCAGGTCCAAGCCCTATGATAAGAAGAGCAACAGCAAGCCAGTTGGAAGACCAAAGAAGACTCCAGCTATCACTATTTAAAGCAAGACTCAACCTGAGGAGATTGATCAAGACATGGAGTTAGATGAAGCTGCTTGCCAAATTATTGAAGGTACTACTCCAGTCTCAGGAGAAAGTGAAAGCAAGAAGGAACAGAAGCTGCGCAAGACCAAGATCCACCAGTATGATATCTATAAGGACCTCAAGAAACAGAAGGTCAATGCTACTTTTGGACAACTAGCTAAAGTCTCTGCCTTTAGACAGCAGCTGAGAGTAAGACTTGCAACTACTACCAAGAATCAAGAGTACAAGATTGTAAAGGCTCACAATGTACAAGAAGAATTCGAAAACTCAGGTGAAGAATCCAAAGACCAGTGCAAGACATCAGCCTATACTCCATGTCAAATCAAAGACTATATCTTTGATGTCATCATTGATACTGGTGCTAGAGGATATCTTATGAGCAAGAAGACAATTGACTGCCTAGGCTGGGACATTGAAGAGTCCACCAAGATGGTCTATGTTATAGCAGATAGTATATGAGCTACCCTCCTTGGCAAAATCTGAGAAGTCCCCATTAAGATAAGAGGAGCTACCATCCCAGTAGATGTGATTGTTACAAGCACCACCAACTATGACATTCTCATTGGCAACCAATGGCTTCACAAGGCCAAGGCCATCATTGACCTCAATGCCCAGAAGATGCAGATCAACTATAGAGGAAGAAAGGTATGAGTCTCTATCAATGTCCACAAAGGAGTTCTACCAGACATGGAGGAAGGAGATGAAGAGGACACAGAAGTCTTCATGCACTTGGTGAATAAGAATAAGAACAAGAACAAGACACCTAAGCTCACAGATGAGCAGTGGTACAACAAGATCATTGATGGCTATGCCCCTCAAGGAAGATGCCCCCATGGTACTAGGATGTACTGCTCTGAACACCTGAATGACTGCTGGTCCTGTATCAGTGAAGTCAGGAAAATCTGCCAACAGAAATATGAGCAAGAAGCTGCTGAAGCAAAAAGGAAAGCTGAAGAAGATGACCAGCCCCCAGAGCTTCAAGCTGACAGTGATGATGAGGAGGAACAAAAATCAGACATCACTCTCAAGGTCAAGAAGTTTTACCCCAAAGCCAAAATCCCAGAATATAAGACTGAAGGAGCCATAGGAATGGACCTTGCCAGCATTCAAGATGCTACCCTCAAACCACAGACCACCATCCTACTTGGCACAGGAATTGAAGTCAAGCTGCCAGAGAACTATGCCAGAATTATCAAGACTAGGAGCAGTCTGGCCAAAAGCAAAATCTCAGTTGAAGGAGGAGTAATTGACCCTGATTATACTGGCAAGATCTTTCTCATAGTCAGGAATCACAACCCCATCACCCCATTTGAAATCAAGAAGCATGACAGGATTGGCCAGATGCTGATCCATGAAATCAAGAAACCCAAGATCATTGAAGCCATCAAACTCATCAAGATCAAGAGAGGAGAACAAGGCTTTGGATCTACTGGAAGAAGAGTCTATACTACTACCAAGATTACCAAACTTGAGCACAAGAAAGATAAGGACCAGAATAAGCACACATACACTATTGGAGAAAACTTTTCCCTGAAAGAACAACTTCTCAAGATCCTGCACCAGAATGAAGGAGTACTTGCTACAGATTTCAGAGATATCTACAATCAAGAACCCAAGTACTACTACAAAGTTGACACTGGTGATACCAAGCCCATCTACCAGAAAGCCAGACCCATACCACCTGCCTACAGAGAATGGCTGCAAGCAGAACTCAAGGAAATGGAAGAAGCTGGAATCATCAAGCAAGCTATCAGTCTCTGGGCTTCACCCATTGTCCTCATCCCAAAGAAAGGAAGCAAGCCTGGAGAGTTTGTACCAAGACTCTGCATTGACTACAGGAAGCTCAATGCCATCATCAAGAAGGATAGGCAGCCCTTGCTAAATATTCAAGAAATCCTTACCACCCTTGGGAGCAAAGCCAAATACTACACTATCTTGGATCTGTTCTCAGGCTTCTATCAGATTGGTCTCACTCAAGATACCAGTGAGAAATCAGCCTTCATCATACCTGATGCCACCTATATCTACCTGTGAATGCCATTTGGAATATACAATGCTCCAGTAAGCTTCCAGCGAATGATGAACAGAGTCTTCAACAATAAGGTTAGAAAATGGCTCTTTATCTATATTGATGATGTGATTATCTTCAGCAATACTGCACAGGAATATGTCAACTACATACAGCTAGCTCTCAAGAAGCTCAAGGAGCATGGTCTCTACATCAAGCCTAAGAAATACAAGTTTGCAGCTCAGGAAATCACCTACCTAAGACACCTCATCAACCAGACTGAAATCCACATAGATCCCATGAAGATTGAGGCTGTTGCAGCCTACCTGAGACCCAAAACAACTACAGAAGTCCATATCTTCCTTGGACTGGCCAGCTACTACAGAAGATTCATTAAAGGATACTCTAACATTACAGTACCTATCTATAAGCTACTGAAGAAGAAAACCAAATTTGAATGGACCAAAGAATGCCAAGAAACCTTCAATGAACTCAAGACCAGATTGACACAAGCACCTATCCTCAGAAGACCAGATTGGAATCTAGAATTCATCCTGCAGACAGATGCAAGTGTTATAGGACTTGGAGCAGTCCTAGCTTAGAAGAAAGATGGACATGAATATGTCATCTCCTATGCAAGCCAAGGTATCTACGAAGCAGAACAAAACTACAAGTCATGTAAGCTTGAATGCTTAGCAGTAGTTTGGGCAGTAGACAAGTTCTACTACTATCTAGCCAGGAAATACTTCACCATTCAAACAGATCATTCTGCCCTTGCCTGGCTATTCCACACTCTGAACCCTAAAGGAATATATGCCAGATGGATCTACAGACTGCAAGAGTATGACTGTACTGTCAAGCACTACTCAGAAAGAACTAACACCAATGCTGATGCACTCTCAAGGACATTCTGAAATACCCCCATCAAGACTATTCAACATGAATAAGGAGTTATACTATGGATTAATCAGCTATCTTGGGCAGCAGAAGATGCCCAACCATCTCGAACCCTGGACAATCACTATCATCAACCAGACTTAGAAACAGTTTGAACTAAACAACACTATACTCAGAAAAGGAGGAAAGCTAGTAATATCCAAACACAAGAAGTATTAAGTAATAAAGGAAGTACATGAGCAAGGACACTTAGGAGGAACTAATACATATGACAAGATAAGAAGAACCATGTGGTGGCCCAAGATAGAAGAAGACCTGTGCCAATTTGTCAAAGGGTGTGACAAGTACCAAAAACAGAAACAAGATCAGTAAGACCAAGTACCCGGGTCATCAAGAATTGAGCCTATCCTCTTCCACCACATCGCAATGGATATCATTGGACTACTACTAGTAATACTATCAGGAAACTGCTATATTATAGTTATTGTTGACCTCTTCACTAAATGGATAGAAGCAGGAGCATTACAAGAAGCCAATGTCCTCTCTATAGCTGACTTCCTATACTGAGAAATCATCTGCCACTATAAGATACTGAAGCAAATCACAACAGACTATGGCACAGAATTTGTCAATGGATTCTACAAGATAATGTATCAGAAATACAAGATCCAGCATATCAAGACCACTACATACCACCCTCAAGGAAATGGACAGACAGAGAGGACCAACAAGACCCTTAAAAACATCCTGACAAAGATCTCAGAGACATATGAGAATTGGGATAATTATCTTCCAACTGCCCTCTCTGTCCTATGAGACATATAGTTACAGAGCACACACTTTACCCCAAAAGAACTGCTCTTCAGAGAAGAAGATTCTGATTAATCCTCAGCCACAAATCTAGACCTAACTTAGAGATGAGTCAATGCAGAAATCTGGAGACTATACCAAATCAGGAAGAAGGCTGAAGATTACATAATCAAGTTATAAGTACTCACAAGGAAGAATGTGGAAAAGAATCACAAGGCCCTAGAACCCATCTGAATCAGAGAAAAGGTTCTACTGGATTGAAATATAGTAGAAGCCTCATGGTCACAAAAACTGGAGCCCAAATAGGAAGGACCCTTCTATGTGCAAGATATCAAGAGAACTTCTTTCTGACTTAGAAAAATCTCAGGGACCATACTGCCTACCACAGTACATAGGAACAGACTCAAGAAGTATCATGAACCTATATAAGAGAAGCAAAATATGATGACTGCCCATAAGGTTCTAGTCTGCGAATCATAACAGCATGTCCTGTGACTAGTAGGCTATCTATCTGGACTATTCTCTAAGAGATATGACACTAGCAACTACTTATCCATGAGACTTTTGAAGCCAGAGGAGTTCAAACTATCAACTGATTGGTCAAGATCAGAATCAGGCCCTTGCTCTATATGAAGGGAGTGACCCTTCACCATCATGCCAAAATATATAGAGAAGATGCCAGCCCATAAATACCACTTTTTGACCCCTTGCCAGGGGTTATGGGATCAGCAAATTTTTCAGAACTGGACCAATGAATAAGGATGCTTGAGAAGATCCTTATTCAGGAGGAAGATGTAACAGTGACTCCAGAATGATGACATTAGCACAGGAGACAGTCTTTCCTTGCAAGCTATCAGATCGGAGCATAAGAAGATCATACAGTATATGAGATGAGCGATGATGATCAACTGTGAGTCATTGTGACTACAGTATGAGTATCTTGAGGAATATAAAAGAAGGATTAAGGAACTGCAGTAATAGTAACCAACAAGACCCACTAATCCCAAAATAGCTCAAAGACTTACCACAAACAAAATACCTGCCACTTACCAAACCTCAAGATCAAGGAACTACCAAGGCACCTCAGTTGAAGAAAGGATATTCCAAGACATCAGAAGAGCCATGAGGACTCACTCAAGAAGGACTCCTAGTATCAACCTGGATACTAGTGACCCCTATCACTATATTCTCTACTACTGTGAAATGGAAACAAGGATCACCATTGCTACCGAATACCTCCAAATGTAGCAGGAGTACAAAATAGGAAACCTCCTCTGCCAGGAGTTTCCACAGGCCAGCCCCCAAGAGCTACAAGATACCATTTCCATAGATATACATGAGGCAAGGATAGCTAAGAAGATCCATCAGATCTTCAGGCATATACCATGATTGATCCCCAACTTGGAGTATGTTAGAGTCTCAAATTTCAGAGACCTGTCATCCCACCATATCAATGCACTAGAAGCCAGGGTGGCTACAGAAGCCCAGTCCACTATCACTCTCAATAGTGATGAAGTAGAAGACTTCTGGCATCCCATCCTTCAGGACAACCCAGACCAATTTCTACAAGAATTGATCTCAGTATTCCAAGGCCCAAGCATCTAGATTAGACCTCCTTAAGACCCCACATTTGTCCCCTATTTTGTGAAAGTGAACCTCATAGACTGGAGAGCTCCAGACCTTCTTCCCACTGCTGAATGTGATGATGTCATTGGCGGTGATGTCATCTCATGCAACATATATGAAATGCATGATGAAGCATGTGAAATGCATGATAACAATGAATTTGTAGACCTCATCTCCTTCAAAGACATTCTGACCTCTGATGATGAAGCCCCCATAGTTCTGAAAATTCTGCTCTAAGTCTCTTGATTATACTGAATAATGTCAGCACTAGCATTCTGATGTAACACTGAATAATGATAGTACTGGCATTCTGATGTAATACTGAATAATGCCAGCACTAGTATTCTGATGTGACACCGAATTATACCAGCATCCTGAACCTGTACAACTATCAGTACTGACCTTGGAACTTAGCAGTTTTTACTACCCTGGTATTTTATTTTAGTTATTGGAATTTATATTTAGCTTTATATCTTAGCAACTATTGAATTATATTTTGTATAAATACCCCTCTTATTTCCTCTGAAATAAAGTCAGCCAAGTTCCAGTTTACTTACACACAATCCCTTGCAAGCAATCTAAGAGATAATAAGATAGTTAAAGATAAGAAGTTTGAGGACTATAAGACCTTAGGAAGACACTCCAATAAGAACTTGCTTATAACAAACTTGAGTTAGTCTAAGAGATACACCTTTAAGAGAATCTGACATATTTGAAGGACTCAGCGACCACTACATGACAGTACTAAGATAATATCATTTTATCTAAACCATGGATAATATCTATAAACTCCTATAATTGCTATCTGAAATATAATACCATTTATATAAAGAATTACTAATATTATATAAGATAATATTTAGTAAGTATAAGATACTCTTATAGAGATATATATAAAGAATATATATAGTATATATATACTGATAAAAATAGAAGAAAAGTTACTTATAAAAAAAGTAGAATAAGAATTACTCAGTATCTAGTACCTGATTCTGAATAATACAGACTTCAAAAAGAAGCTTGGATTCTACTACTTGGACTATTCAAGATCTTTGAAAAATATAGATCTGTTATATATAAGTAGATCTCTTAGTAATACTAGAAAAAATCTATCCAGTATTTCATATATCTCAACTTTAGCTATATACTTCAAACACCTTTGAAGAAAGAACTATACTACTCAGATCTAAATAAAACTCAATAATATCTTAAAAGAATGCAATATTTCTAGACTTTCTACTATCAGTAAGAATTAAAGAAGTATTATAAGATAGAATATCTTATCTGTTAATAAGCTACTCTCAGTACTATTAAATAATAAGTATGTCTTTTTATTAACAACTATATCTATATTATTACAAAAAAACTCTATGTTCTTTTCTATATCTAACTTTAAGTTCTTAACTATCTCTATAAAGTATCTCTTAAGAATATTATCAATCTGAGTGATGAATAATAGAGTGATATTATCTTTCAAGTAGTTTAGTATATTACTCTTCAGTTTGATGAATATCTAGAGTTTAGTACTGAGTCTAATAAGTAGGCTTAGGTAAATACATTCTTTCTCCAGTAACTTTCAGATTACACAATCTTTTGACAATACTCACAGTACAGTTTTTGGAGAAACAATACTAGTAACATGGTGAGCAATAAGTGTTCTAAGGTGCATACTGGGCAGGGAGACCTAAGTATGTTTGATTAGCAGTATGTGGGAAGGGGTCTGAGCTTAGGAGGAAGCATGAGGGGCTTGCTGGCAGATAGACAAGAAAGGGGAGGGAGCAGTATTGGAGGATAGGGGAGCAGGAGGGCAAGCTTCACAGATAAGATGAAAGAGAGACAGCTGGCAACTGGACTGGAGGGCTGGCTGAGGAAGAGCAAGGAGATGGTGAGGAATGTGGGGCAGTAGCAGCCAGAGAGAGCCTTGCTAGGGACTGAGGGGGTGACTGCTAATGGGAGTGTGACAGATGATCTGGAAAAAAATCTAGATAGGACTGCTGATAGTAGACTGAGTTGTGAAAAAGATACAAGGCCTAGTGATCTAGCTGATGGCATAATAGGACTGGTGGCAGCCCCATTACTCAAGAAGTCAATTTTAGAGTTTGTGGTCACTTTGTGCTTCTGGGGCTTGGCAGTGACAGTAAAAATAGTTCTGGAGCTAATCATAAAGGAGATGAGTGGCATGGCATCTGTTAAGTTCCTGAGGGACCTAGAAGGGATAGAGGTGGACTTTGAGGAGGCTGGACCATTGGAGGATATGTTGAAGGCTGGGCTGATAGTTGAAGAGATGTGTATACTGATAGTGTGCTGTCTGAGGTAAGATTCCAGAGTGGTGCAGCTTCTGGTGAAAGGAGTTCCTATAGTGACTGCAGTTGAGACAAAGAGGAGAGTAGAGGAAGTCATGGCTGAGTATGGAGAGGTGGTTAATATAGAGTTCAAAGTATGGGAAGGAATCTTCTTTTAGATAGAGAATGTTGATATCTGGATTTGGTTGGCAGAAAGAGAGGCTACTGAGAAGGCTCAGAACTGACCTTCCATAATGATGTAGAGAACCTTTATATGCAAGGTGATGAGAGTGAAGAGTAGTGAGAAGGAGAAAGAGGACTTGTTAAAGGCATTAAAGGAGTTGAGTGATGCAGTAGAGCTGAGGGCAAAGGCTTGGAAGGTATTTGTAGAGTCAATGCACTTGGAGATTATCAATGGGAAGCAGGTCTATATTGATAAAGGGCTGTGAGAGAGGTTCCAAGGATGCAGGAGGCAGAGGGAGTTTCTGGCAAAAATTGAGGAAGAGGCAAAGAGGAATGCTAGTAGTAGTGAAGATGCTAGAGATACCAAGGCAAGTGTCTGGGCCAGCAGAAGTGAAGGGAATGAGGAGGTGGGTCTGGAGGAGACTGAGAAGATGCCAGATAAGGACCCATATGAGAATGGTATATTTGAAGTCTGAGAGGATATATCTCCTCCTCTTATCAGGTAGGGACCAGCTATACAAGACCAGGTGGCAGAGGATGTGCCAATGTATAGTGCTCAGCAAGTGTACTTCAGAGTTCCTGATATGGTGAAGAGGGGACTGGTGATAGCAGCTAGTGAAGAGGAATTGGTGGATGTCCTGGAGAAGGAGTGAGATGAGTCTGTGAGTACAGGAACCACTACAATGCTGGATAGAGAGAGGCCAGTGACCTCTGGGAGAAAGGAGGTGGGGAACCTATTATGGGTATGCTAGATGATGAATAACTTGATAGCTGAGGAGTTGGGGGAAGTGGACCTTAGAGTGATGAGTGATGAGCATTGGGTATAAATCCTGCAGAGTGATGGAGTGGTGGTGGAATTGAAGGCAGAAATATATACAGTATACTTAGAGAAGGAAGGGTATGAGGTTGATAAGGAGAGAGAGGCTGAGCTGGCAGTTGTTGCTGGTGAGTAAGCTACCTACTATTGGGCTAAACATTATATATTGTAGCTCTGGCAGGAGACCTGTCTGGAGTATTGTAAAGATTTTGAGGAAAAGAAGGATGGGGAGTTGACTGAGCTACTGGTTGGATTGGAGGCTAAGAGGGCTGAAGAGGAGGAGATATCTGCTGAACACAATCTAGATATAGCACAGGAGGTGATGAATATAGAGCAGTAGTGGATACACTTAATATTACATAATTTTCCTTATGAATAGTACAACCAACATTTTCTCTTTGAATGTGAATAGGCTATAGGGTTCTTCTCAGCATAGAAACATTTTTACTTGGCTGAAGAGATTGGAAGCTAATCTCTTTCTTTTATAGGATGTCAGATGTGAGGATGATTTAGATAGACTGGAATAGATGAAGGAATGGGGGGGTGAGGCAGTGTGGAAGGGCAAGGTTGGAATTCTGGTTCAGAGAGACAGAGTAGAGATATGAGATATGAGGAGCTGGAGAGACAGGCTGGTTTGGGAGAGTGGATATGAACAGATTGGGAGCCAGTTATAGTGGGTTTCTGCTACTGCCCTGCTGTACAGAGAGAGTATGTAGATTGGGTGAAGAGTCTCCAGAAGAGTGGGGCTTTTGCAGAGACTGGAGTGAATATACTTAGTGGAGACTTCAATATGGTCAGAGATGTGCTGATGGATAAAACTGACAGAGGGTGGGGAACTGAGGGTAGGAGTGGAGGGTTGGAGGTGTGGGAGGATATAGAAAGGATAAGTGCTCTGGTGGATGCTGGCAGGGAGTTCTGGGGCAATAGAAGAGTGTATATGTATTGGATAAGTAGCCTGGGGATAAGGATTGATTGGATTCTGATGGCAAGCTGCTGGGGCTTGGATGTTTGGAAGTCACTAGAGGCAGAGTAGTATCTGTGGTCAGATCATTAGGAGGTCATTTTGAGGGGAGTAGGGATGGGCCTGGACATTGGTACCTCAATTCCTCTTTATTGGATGATAAGGTACTGTGGGACAAGTGGGCTGAGGACATTCAGCAGAAGGTGGAGGGTTGGATATGGAAAGGGGTCTCAATTAGTATCTGGTGGATGAGAATAAAAGAGGCTGCTAGGGTCTACTGGAGTGAGACTGACAAGGTGGCCAGAAGACAGAGGAGGGGAAGAGTGAGATGGACTTCTGCTAGACTGGCTAGGCTACTGGAAAATTGGGTGGGTCTGGTGGCACAGGAGGGGGGGGAGGACTGAAGATTAATGCAGGCGAAAATGGAGGTTGGGAAATTACAACAAGTACTGTGGGAAGAGGAGGAGGCACAGGTGCAGAGTTTGGTGGTATAGTTATGTTGGCATGGGCTGGAGAAAGGGAAAAGGCCTTCTAAGTATCTCATAAGGGCCCTTCAGATAAGGAGAGTAAAGCAGAGGTGGGAGAGAGTACTAGATTCTAATGGTTTGCTGGTACATGGTATACAAGATATTCTTGGATTGTTGAAGGAGAGATGGAGTGGATTATGGAGTGGGGCTGATGCTGTCACTATTGACCATACTTTGGAGGATTGGCACCCACCACAAGCAGAAGAGCTGGGTGGGTTAATGATGCTGATACAGGAGGAGGAGGTCTGCCAGAGTCTTGCTGCAACTATATTAGGCATGGTACCAGGAGAGGATGATCTGCCCTGGGACTTCTGAAAGAAGATGGTTGGAGTCTCTAGAGTACTGGGAGAGCTGATGACACTGTGTGACTTGATACTACAGTCAGAGAGATGGGTGGGGGAGTAGGATCTGGGGTTAGTGATACTGCAGTGGTAAAGAGACTGATGAAAATGGCCAAGGGGTGGATCTGGGCTGAGAGAAGGAGTCAGATCAGCTGGGAGGTCTTGTCTTTGCCAGTGGCTAGAGGGGGCCTTGGGCTGGTTGATTTTCCAAAGAGGCTATACTGCCTGAGAGCTTGGTGGCTGAAGAGAGTGGTGGAGTTGAGAGGGGGTAGCTGGGTTCCCTTAATGTAGAAGGTCTGAGAGATAAGATTATTACCAAGAGGCTCTATAGGAGATCTACTATCCTTGGTTGGGCTTCGGAATAATGAGCATATATGGTATAAGGATTTCTGATGGGGGATAGTAGATGGGGCACACTGCATTGGAATTTGTTGGTGGGGAAATGAAGGAGAGGTGCCTTGGGGCCCAGTGATATAGAGATGAGACTAGGTGTTGTTGGAGGGCATCTCCCTAGTTGATTTCGATATTAGCAATGGGATTGAGTGCCAGAGGGGGCCAGAACAGGATCTATGACCCAGTAGATAGCAGCTGGCAGGTATCAGAGAGGAGTGGGACTGAAATGGAGTTTGGGTCTATAGTGCTGAGATAAGGTAGTAGATGCCACCAAAGTACTGGGTGGTCTGATAGTGCATACTGCAGAGGAATGTCATGCTCAACTTCTACTCAGGATATCTTATCAAGGAGAGAAGCTTTGACTATAAGGAGTGCTACAATATAGGATAGGAAGGGGGATTTGTGCAGATACCAGAACATTGGCTGAGAGAGTGTAAGGTACTTAGTGACTTTTGGCTGATAGTTGGAGATCAATTGGATATCATATATAGGGAGGATAGTAAGCAGGAACAGTGGGAGGATTTGAGGAATAGATTGGTAGAGAGGGTGAAAAAGGAGTAGCAACTTGTATATTTAACCAGAGATACCAGAAATAGTATATTTACCTATATCCTTCAGGTATACTATACTCTCAAGATATACTATACTCTCAAGATACACTGTATTCTCTAGGAATACTTGCCATAGATAGCAATCTATAATTAGCAACATAGTAATCAGGTAGCAACCATAATGTATAAATTACTCCAGAGATAAGAGTGAATAAACCTCAGTCTGAATTCAAAGTAAAAGACAAGTCTGTCTATTACACTTCAAGGGATACATCTGCCAAAAGCCACTTGATTTAGGAAGAATTATGTATAATACTTAGAAGAAATGCCCACTCTACAGCTACTACTAGGAGATAGTAAGCTTTGCCATTTCCACTCCAGTCTACTTTCCAATACAAAGAAGAGTTTGTTATGTTTTTGGTTCACTTGTCAGGTAAGCCTGAAGAATCTGAGTTTGTCACCAAGTTGAAGGAAGAACTTCACTGCTATTTCCAAGTTATCCATATTCCCAGAGAGCCTACTATAAGGAACCTTGTCATAAGCCAGTCTCTTGATGCAACTTTGCAGTGATCCATTTGTATAAATGAAGTCAGTCTTTGATATAACTTGTCAAGAATCCATCTTTCAAGTTACCTGAGTTATCTATAACATCCAAGTTATCTGAATTATCCACAATATCTGTATTATCTGAGTTATTGAATTATCCATCTTCCAAGTTATTCGAGTTATCCATGCTATCTGAGTTATCCATCCATTTCTAGTGAGAAGAATCTATACCAGTATAATTCCCAGTAAGCCAATTCAGAAGAATCTATGTCAAATCAAGTTATTCACCAAAAATCGCATAATTTTGGGGACCACTGTGCTATACAGAGATTGTTGTGCTACATAAAGAGATCATCATATAGAAATTGCATACTTTTGGAGATCACTATATCTCATATATACAAATCATGCCTATACTCAGAAAACTATCCCAATAAGGAAATTGATATATAAATCACTCACAGATATCCAGCTTTGACTATTATACCACTAAACATCAAGAACATTTTGTTGCTTTTAACAAAGTAACTGTGGGCTCAAGCCAAACTACATTAACCCCCAATCTTATAATTTGCCTCTATTGAGTCAGATATGTATGTTACATTTGGGGGCTCAACTGGGAAGATTTCAAAATTGATATAACTTTTTAGCTCACAAGAACCCACAGTCAAACTGGATATATATATTTAATACAACACCAATCTCTGCTACTACAGGAGAACAAATCATCACAAGCATTTGAACAGAAAGAGAAGTAATTACCTCAAGACTTACCAACTACCCAGCATCAGAGAGATCTTAACCAGAAATCAACACAGCTCAAAATCCTCAACCAGACTAACCAGACAATATAGGAGACCCTGTTGGAGCCTTTGAAGGACTTGCCCAAGAACTAGAAGATCTTATTATACAAGTCCAAAATTCTACAGTCAGATATCTCACAGCAGTTCCACTAATCTCACCTATTGAACCCTTACCACCAGCCCTTGCAGAACTGGAAGCAGCTCTTTCAAGAATACCTAGGCTTATTCCATTTCATCCAAGGTCCAGAACACTATCCTCAAGATACCGAAGCACCCCCATCTCCAGTGATAGTTCAGAAAGTGATTTAGAATCAGAAGAAAGTGATGATAAAATGGCCACATCATTGCCAATCTTTGCAGGATATCTGGAGGAAGACCCTAGAGAATTCCTTAATGGAATTGAAGGAATTGCAGCCCTGAGAAATCTCTCAGATGAAAGAAAAATTGCCATCTACAAGGCCCAGCTCAGAGAACCAGTCAGAGGAATTTTCCACTGAATAGCAAATAATTCAAATTCAGCACTGGTAACAGAAATATGAGCAGCAGCAGCCTATGAGCTAGAATATGTAGCCATGGTCCACTGGCTCATTGAAAAATATACAGGAAATGAAACCCACCACAAGGCTCAAGAATCCATCATGGGAATGAAGATGAATCTTAGAGAATCACTCAGAGCATTCTTCACAAGAATCCAGAAGAGAATGTATTCAGCCAGGTTCAATGCCACCAACCAAGACATCATAGGTCCAATGACCTTCATGAATGGAATTCCCCCAAACATTACCTAGCATGTCTATACCCTAGGTATCAGAAGGTCTGAAGAACAAGTAGATATAGCTCAAGGATTCTTTGATATTAGACAAGAAACTACCTGGAGTGACCATGACAAGAAGGGTGATAAAGAAGACATCCTGGTCAAAGCCCTACAAGGACTTCTTTAAGAACAAGAGAGATCTGAAGAAAGAAGGCCAGCCAAAGAAGGAAAGAAGAATAGAAGTGAAATTCAAGACCTCAGCTTCAAGTTAGACCAATTGGTTGGACAGATTGAAAAGCTCACTACATACAAAAGTCAAAGTTATCAAGACAACAGAGGATACCCACCACAAAGGAGCCAAGATTATTCACCAAGAGATAACAGAAACTACCAGCAAGAAGAAAGAAGATGATAGAGCCCAAATCCAATACTTCTACTGTAGATAATTCAGATACTATACTACTGAATATGATAACAAAAGAAATGACCAAAGGGACTCAGAACCACTAAACTGAAGGAATGAAACCCAGTACAAGAATACTGAAGCCCATCTTGTCAAAGATTTTGAAGAAGAAAGCAATAGTGAAGACTACAGTGATCTAGACTTGTATTTAGCCAAAGTCAGTACTCAAAAAACAGTCTACCCAGCAGAGAAAAGGAAGAGATCTGTTGGAAGGCCATCTAGGAATATCAACAGAAGAATCATCCAAGAAGAAGATGAAGAACATGAAGAGGAGCAGGTAGAAATACCTCCCCAAACTTTCTCACTCTTTGTCCCCAAGATAAATAAGCTATCACTAGAAGATGAAGAAATGGGACAAGAAGGGAGCTGTCTCTTGCTGTGGGATGGGGACTTGGCCAGTGTTAGACCTTGTAGTCCTTAGCAATTTGTTTCAGACTCCAGCTAGTATTAGTTGCAAAAACTACAGGAGAGAAACTTCCATCTTGGCTTCTTGAATCTTTTGCCAGGCTTCATTATAGATATTCTGGAGCATGGTCTTCAGGGTGTACTTCTTCTTGGCCTTTGGGGCAGTAGGCTCTTGTTCACACCTATCCAAGCTGCAGAGAGATATGTCAGCACCTACCTACATAGAGATATTAAAGGACAAAAGGCAAAAATCCTCATAGACATAGGAGCAGCTGTCTGTATCATTGCCAAATAATTCCTAGATACCCCCCAATGGCCTATTGATGGACCATCTAATCTCAGCATCATAGTAGCAGATGGAGCCTGAACTCAATCTCTTGGAGAAGTACAAAACATCACCATCTCTCTTGGATACATTCAGTCCTCTATCCCAAAAGCTGTTATCACCAAAGTTGTCACCTATGACATGATCCTTGGCACCAACTGAATGAAGGAAATGACCAGCTATAAGAAATCAAAGAAAAAGAAAAAGGTCACCATCCAGAAGGAATATGCCAGTAGTGAAGAATCTACTATAGAAGAAGAGGAAGAATCCGAAATTGGAAATGATCTCAGACTTAATCCCTGGATCAACCTAGTGGATGACAGGCCAGAAGACAATATGGGCCAAGAACACCATCTCCATTACTATTGGAGCCATTGCAGGAGAAGTTAAAGGATGCCCTACCTGCCTCAAGAGATACAAGTGTCCTGAGCACTCCTCTAAAATCATTGGGACAAGGAATTCACCTGGTACAGTCTGCCCTGAGTACAGAAAGAAGAAGAAGAAATACAGATATGTTCCAGAGACACCTGCAGCTGAAGCTGCAGAAGTATAAGCAATCTGGGGTCAAGAGTCATCAGAGAAAGAAAAAATCTCTAAACAGAAAGTTCCTGAACAAGAAGAACCTGAAGAAGAAGAAGTCCCCAAACTCATTCCCTGAGATGACCCTTGCTGGACACCACCGAAAGATAATGACTCTTGGAATATAGAAGAAGGACCCAGCATAATCTCCATTATTCCTAAGAAAGAAACTCACTAAGAAAGAGCTTTTTGGCTAGAAAGATATTCACACCAAATGGTCTTCCACTCTCTCTGAGACTACTGCTATCAGTGTCATCTACTGAATCAGCAAGAAAGACAGAGACCCCAAAGACCAAAACCCCCAACTATAGTTATACAGTCAACTACCTTCCAAGAAGTTATCATCAAGCTGTAAAGTCAATTTATTGGACAAGGTCTTCTCACCTGAACAGAAGTATACCTCTTGTCTACTCTTCCTCCAACTTATAATCAAAATGGGTACTGATTCCTAAGATAATAAGAGATTAATAACTAGGAATAGTATTTTTGAAAAATGAAATATTACAACCATGGAAAACATCCAGACTGCTGAGACTACAGATATCAGAAGATTCACCTCAGTTATGATGTTGTGATCCATATCTTGAAGAGAGAAGATAATAGAGGCCAGATCTAAAAAAGCCAGACTAAGAAGCCAGGAAGAAGGATCCTCAATATTTATGATCTATAGTGCTCTGTAAACCTAACCCAATTAACCCAAAACCTGACCCATAAAACAGCCAATCCAGAATTAGACATCACCCATCTTTAACCCAACTCAGAATTATATGTCACCCATCTTTAACCTAATTCAGAATTATATGTCACCTATTTTTAACCTGACCTGAAAATATATATCACTCATCTTTAACCTGATTCAGAATTATATGTCACCCATCTTTAATCTGACCCAGAATTATATATCACCCATCTTTAACCTGACTCAGAAAGATATGTTACTTGTCTTTAACCTAACTCAGAATTAAACATAACCCATCTTTAATCTGACCCAGAAATGTATATCACCCAACCCATTATTTACCCTTAATCCAAACCTAAACCCAACCCCTGAACCCAACCCTGAACCCAACCTCTGAACTCAACTCTGAACCCAATCCTCTGAACTCTGCTCTGAAAAAATAATTCAGATATGTAATATTTGGATAATATTCAGAGTAATTAGAAGGGGGGTGTCGGCAATAGGTGGCTTACTGTAGGGTGGGTTGTAGCAGTGTAGGTGAGATTGGCTGGACATTGGCTCTATGTGTTTGAGGAGGGACGACGGACAGGGATACAGGAGAAACTATTGAGATGGGAGGAGTTAGTAGTGGATCTGCTAATGGGGTGGTGGGTTGGATGGGGGCCGCAAGGTGGGTGTTGCCACCATCTGGTGGAAGAGATATGTGAACAGAGTGGGGGGAGGGT
>RBNI01000619.1:0-28558 GCA_003990745.1 Jimgerdemannia flammicorona | reverse complement strand
CCCTTATTCTATTTATCAAAAAAAAAGAGAGCTCTATAGTCAATATATATTCACAGAGAGCTATCATTTTTTTTGATAAATAGAATAAGGGCTCCAAATAGAGAGCAGCTGGGTTTAATATATTCTTGGACTAGTAGTTTGGTCAACTCATCTTTGAGGATCTTGAGTTTGGATTGGGTCAGCTAGTAGATACTATTATATAGAGATTTAGATCCTGAGATAAGATCAATTCTATATTGGATTTGGTACTTGGGTAGAAGTTCTCTGGATTCCTGGAATATATCTTAGAATTCCTTAAATAGTTCCTTAAGCTTTTGGCAGAACTGGACCACTGGGAGTTCTAGTGACTTCTTATATAGTATAGATAAAGTATGTGTTCTCCTTTTTATAGAAGAGTCTCTTCATCTGAATTGCAGAGATGATCTTAATTCTATAGTGGTTAGTACTCTTTTGAGATGTCAGAGTAATCTTTCTGTCTTCATAAGTCAGGTTAACTTTATTAGTCTCTAGTTGATATCTGGGTTGTACTAGATCAACCAGACTTTTTCTAGAATAATATCTTATCCTAGAAGATCTATAATACTGAAATCCAACTTCTCTTAGTATTTGTCAATCTTAAATAATAAGTCTTTACAGATTTTGATCAAGAGTGCAGTCTTGTCATCACCAAAGATGATACTTCTTTTCTCAGTGACTGGTCTGCTTTAGACTCTAATCCTCTTGATAGTCTTAGTGCTAATATAGTTTCTAGTAGTACTATTATCCAGTAGGACATTGATATCTTGCCTATGAACTTGGTCTGTAAACTTGATACAACTGTCCTCTTTCTTGATAATATTAAGTTCTTTATCATTATTGTCCCAATTGCTATCAGTCTCCTTAAAGTCAGTCTCTCCCCTTCTTTTATAAAGAGAGTGGTCTGGGTTGGGTTCCTCAGTCTGTTAGGCTTGGTATTTCTCAGATTGAATTTTGAAAACCTTGAAGAGATATACAGTGACAGTCAAAAGTATACTAATGTTTAGTTATTATTAATATTTTAATTATATTATACCTCTAATCTAAATTCTATTTAACCAAAATTTTAAACATTAATAAAATAGCCTTTAAACTTTTGAATAGTATGTGTTTTATTATATTTAGATAATTATGGATATTAATATAACTATTTTAAGTTAAATTGTCTATTGGTACTATTTTGACCCTTCTCAGTATACAGACCTTTTTTTTTTTTTTTTTTTGATGTATACATTTTGTATACTATTAATATCCAAATTTTCACCATTATTATTTCAGACATTCTTTATAACTCTACAGTGTTTTCACATAATATCAATTTAGTTTCATTGTTCTGATTTCCAAATTAGACTACTTAACATTTTCCTCAATAACTTAGTGAGTTTTTAGTTAATTTTGATAATCCTAGTGCCATTGGAAAGTCATTCTCAAGAGCTTTTCAAAGATACTGTAATGTGTCTGGCTCAATGGAGGCAAATTACAAGGTTGGGGGGTTGATGTAGTTTGGCTTGAGCCCCCAGTTACTTTGTCAAAAAGTAATAAAATATTCTAAGATTTCTGAGGTCCTTGGTGTTTAGTGGTATAATAGTCAAAGCTAGATATCTGCGAGCAATATATATGTCAATTTCCTAATTGGAATGGTTCTCTGGGTATAGTGGTAATTTGTGTGAATAGGTTTCCTTCTTGGGTCAATCTAGGAATTGGTAGAATTTCATATATAGTGTAATGATCTCTGTGTAAGACAATCTTATGTAGCATGGGTTCTTTATACATGACAGTCTGGCAATTTAGTGATTCTCCTTATGTGATTTCTACATGATGATTCTTGGTATGATGATCTTTATGTAACATGATGATTTTCAAAAGTATGCAGTTTCTGGTAGATGACTTGGTTTGGCATGGCTTCTTCTGAATTAATTTACTAAGAACAACAGATATGTAACTTAGTGACAGATAACTCAGATTACTCAGATAACTTAGATGTTATAGATTCTTCCTAAATTGGTAGCTCTCTGGAAAATAACTCAAATGGTGCAGATTCTTCTAAATCAGCAACTTCAACTGGAAATACTACTCAGATGACATGGATTCTTCCTGAATTGGCAAGCTCTTCTGAGAATACAATGGTACAGATTCTTTCTAAATTGACAGCTTCGACTGGGAAATGTGCTAACAGCTCCTTGGAAAGAGTTTCTTAGTAAAGTTGTATCAAAGACTGACTTAATTTGCATGAACAGATCACTGTAAAGTTATATCAGAAACTGGCTTGAGCAAGGCAGCTTTCTGAGAATGTAGCGAATAACTTGGAAATAGCAGTGAAGTTCTTCCTAGAACTTTTGGCAGCAAACTCAGATTCTTCAGACTTATCTGACAAGTGAACCAATAATGCAGCTTATTCCTTAAGCAGCAGTTTTCTCTTCAAAAGGTGGTAAATTTCATCCTCAAACTTGGTGGCAAAATCAGCTTTGTATCAGAAAGTAGACTGGAGTGGAATAAGGGGACCAATGCTCAATCTTTAGATGTTTCTTTAGTTTGTACATACTTCAATTCAGACTGAGGTTTATTCACTCTTGTCTCTAGGGTAATTTATACATTGTGGTTACTATCTAGTTGCTACATTGCTAATTATAGATTACTATCTATGGCAAGTGTGTAGATCTTGCATGAGTGTGTAGGTCTTGTACAGGTATATAGGTCTTATACAGGTGTGTAGGTCTTGTACAGATATATCTTATCTGGTAGTCTAGCTATTTATACAGCTTTCTGCAGCAATGGTTGCTGGTTACTATGCTATGTGTTCATATCATCTGGCTAAGTTATAATTCGGATGGTATGTTCTGGTTTGTCACAATACCAAGGATGTTAAAATTGGATGAAAATTCACTGAGTTATCAAGGAAAACATCTGACTCACTAAGTCTGAAACGAACATTTTCCTCAAAATCTCAGTGAATTTTCATCCGATTTTAACGTTTATAATATTATTGTGAAGCTCTCTATAATAGCTTTCCAATGACACCAAGATCATCAAAATCGGATGAAAACTCACTAAGTTATCAAGGCCACTGAATTTTAGAGTTCTGGTTACATGGTTCAGTTTCAAGGTTGCGCCTTGCCTATATCCATTTACAGCCATCATGGTTCATTGTGCCTTGATGTGACAAGGCAGCAAAAGCGGGGTTTTTTTGCTTACATACATACTGGCCTTTTTGAGAGTTCTTTTTATGTTATTGATACTTGCCATTGTCTTACCAATTAGACCACCAAACATTTTCCTCAATAACTCAGTGAGTTTTCATCCGATTTTGATGATCTTGGTGTCATTGGAAAGCTATTATAGAGAGCTTCACAATGATATCATAAACGTTAAAACCGGATGAAAATTCACTGAGATTTTGAGGAAAATGTTCGTTTCGGACTTGGCAAGTCAGACATTTTCCTTGATAACTCAGTGAATTTTCATCCAATTTTAACGTCCTTGGTATCTTTGAAAAGCTCTTGAGAATGACCTTCCAATGGCACCAGGATCATCAAAATTGACTGAAAACTCACTAAGTTATCGAGGAAAATGTTAAGTGGTCTAATTTGGAAATCAGAACAATGAAACTAAATTGATATTGCATGAAAACACTGTAGAGTTGTAAAGAATGTCTGAAACAATAATGGCGAAAATTTGGATATTAATAGCATGCAAAATGTATGCATTAAAAAAAAAAAAAAAGGTCTATATACTGAGAAGAGTCAAAATAGTACCAATGGATAATTTAACTTAAAATGGTTATATTAATGTCTATAATTATCTAAATATAATAAAGCACATACTATTCAAAAGTTTCAAAGCTATTTTATTAATGTTTGAAATTTTGATTAAATAGAATTTAGATTAGAGGTATAATATAATTAAAATATTAATAATAACTAAACATTAGTATACTTTTGACTGTCACTGTATATAGTATTCACTAATATGTTCTATACAGTATATTTAGATAAAATGAGAGTATCATCTACATGGTATATTATCATCTATAATTCTCTTATATTAGTTTTCATCATCTTTCTTCATGATAATAATCTTTTAACTAAAGAGTTTATTAGTTGATTCAAATTCTTTCTTACTATAGTCTGTCTAGGAGAGTTCAGAGACTTCTTCAATAGTGAGATCTTAACAGATTTCTTTGATGATTACTTGGGCAATTCTTTGGCCTGCTTTGACTTCAAATGAGATATTTCTAAAATTTTGCAAGATGATATGGATTTTCTCAATAAATTCTTAGTCAACTACTCCTCTTTTTAACCTGATATTGAATTCTTTGATCAGACTGCTTTATTTAGTAAGATAGATGCATATTTCCTTAAAAGCTTATATTGTAATTCTAGTATACACTATAGCATTAGTGCTTAGTGGAATGTTGAGATCTTGGCTACTATAGAGGTCATATCTAATATCAGTAGAATGGGCCTTAGTGGAGATAGTAGTCTTGTACTATATTTTCTATACTTTGATAATATTTTTAGAGTTCTTCTTTCCTAGTTTTTCTCTAATGATAGTGATGTTCTAGTTATTAGATTCATCTGATGAGTTTCAGTTTATCTTTTCAGAGTATCTGAAAGAGATATATTCTGCCTTCTTGTAGATAAAGTACAATCCTTTTTTACAGAGCTACTTCTTTTTATCCTCATTGGGGGGTCTTGGTTCTCTAGGATTTTACTGGTTTCTCTGGTCTCTTTGGTCATTTTTTCTAAGAGGATTCCTTTTGTCCTGATTGTCCTTTTTGTATTCTGGATTTCATGGAGCCTATGTAGTAAGGATTTTGTGGACTCTCCTTTATACCTAGACAAAACACTATAAATGGTATGGATATTCTTGAGAGAGACCTTGTTTCTTAATCTTCCAAGTAAGTTAGTCTGGTAGAGTAGCAAAGAGATGATTGGCTCTGGTGCTATTAATGGCCAAATTGTTTTTCTAATAGGTAAGTTCTATAGTTTTGAGATAGGTATCTATCTTAATAATAAAGATTTCTAGGTCCTCCTTATCATTTTTGTAGAACTTTATCTGAACTAGTTTGTTCTAAGTTTCTTATATATAGGCTACATTTTAGAATTTATTCAGTAATAAGGTCTTGAGTCCTGAGCCTACTATATAGTCATCTCAACCTAGTCTGTTTTGACCAGATACCTGTCTAGTGACTTAAGAGTGGTCTTCTCAGATTACTGAGTATTCTTCTAGAGTATATCAGAACTCAGTTGCTGTTTCAGTGAAGAATGTTACTACTGTTTCTACTTGTACTGCTAATATAGCAAACAACTATTGAAGAGTATTATCTCTATTATTAGTAAGCATCTCTGTAAGTACTTGGTTATTATTCTATTAATTTGCTTAGTATCTTATATTTACTATATTGATGAAGATTTCAATATTGCTATTCTTTCTACTGAATGTGAGAATTCTTAAGGTCTTAGTTGATTTGTTCTGTTCAGCAATTTGTCCTACTATTCCTACTAATATAGCTAGCTGGGCAGTTAGGGTCTAAATGTTAGTATTTATCATTATATTAACTACTAGTAGTAGACCTGTAGAGATAGGTTCTTCTGATAACTATTCAGCCTACTATAGTTGTAGTGTTGAGTGACTTGAGGTTGCTTAATTTCTGAAGATCAGATCAAAGAGTTCTATAAGAGTGGGTAAACCAAATCTTGATATAGGTGCCTGAATTGGTTCTGGGATCTGATCTTCTTGACCTATGGGTCTAGTGCTCTCAATGAGCTAATCCAGATGAATTTGGATTGACAAATGAGTCAATCTAGATGGATTCGAATTGGCAAATGAGTCAATCCAGATGGATTCAAAGTGGCTTGATTTCCAAATTAGACAATTAAATATTTACATCAATAACTCAATGAATAATCATCAAATTTTAATGATCTTAGTGTCATTCAAAAGCTCTTGATAAGACCTTTCTAATAATATCAAGAACATTGAAATCAAATTACCCGTTGCGGAGTTATTAAGGAAGAAGAAATTTTCAAAATTAGTGAGTTGGATGTTTTCCTTAATAACTCGGCAATGGGTAATCCGATTTCAATGTTCTTAGTGTCATTAGAAAGGTCTTATCAAGGGCTTTCAAATTACATCAAGAACATTAAAATTAGATGATTATTTATTGAGTTATTGATGTAAACATTTAATTGTCTAATTTAGCAATCAAAACAAATGTCAAATCCCCTAACCCCATCTGGATGGATTCAGATTGATCATATGACAATCTGAATTGATTTGAATCCATCACATGACAGATTGGATTTGAATCCATCTAGTTGAATTTGATCTATTTAGAGCACTATATGGGTCCTTGATAAATTCCTAGACCTACTGTTTCTTATTGACTATTATCAGACTAATATCCTATTGAGTCTTTGTCTGACTCCCTTCTCTGATAAGATAGTGCATCCTTATACTGACTAGATCCTTTAAAGAGGATATCAGATTCTGGCTGAGTAGATGAGTCTGCTTCTTGATCAGAAGTTGGAAGTGGTAATCTACTTGATCATTCTCATATTTTGATATAATAGTAATATAGTATACAACTAGCTAATAGTAGAGAGAGGTTCAGATAGGAGTATGGTGGTATCTATCAGATGCAATCTACTTGGTGGCTACTGCTCTTATTGTAGAAGAGGTTATAGAGATATGGCTTAAAAATTTCTGAGTAGTGGTAGTTATAGATTCTTAAGTCCTAGTAACTCTAATGTAGTTATAGATAAGGATGTAGAACCTGCAGTAGCTGCTTATATTTCTAAGGCCTAGATAGTAGCTCCTAAAGGCCTTGTATAGGTCTCTATATATCTTATTGATTAGAAGCTAATATAGCTTAGAGTCTGTATTTTTCTGATATCATCTAGTTCTAGTAACAATTGCTAGATGGGCTCTAGTTTATGAATTTATTCCTTAAGAATCCACAGTTAGTTCTGGGTTACTCTTGTCTAAGATTGGTCTTGTTTCAGCTTCTTAAGAGTATATTTTTGATGCCATCTTGGCTTGGTAATTCTGCTACTACCAAGTTATAATAACTCTCTTTCTACCTCTCTCTTATTTTTGGATAATTAGAAAAACAAGATATTACTTAGAGACTTAGTACACAAGTATACCAAGAAGCCTTCAGTGTGAGAAAGTGCTTATTTGAAAGTAGTTGTAGTAGTAGTGCTCTTCTTGTTAACCATAGTTATAAGAAACTTGTTCTTTATTATATATAGACTAAATTTATCTTAGAGTTTAGGTTTAATAGGGATTTACTTAAGTCTTTGGAATTTATATATCAGTCTCAGTTCTGGTAGAAGTTAGTTAGACTTCTAGAGTTTAGTCAGAAATACTAGAGTTACTTAGGTATCATTACTAAGACTCAGGGAAATATATATATATATAGAGAGAGATTTGGTTCTTATATTAAGGACTGAACTAAAACTGCTTTATTTTGAATAAAAACTGAGAAGTATTTATATAAGTTAGTTTATAATTTTTGACTAAATATGAGTGACTAATTTGATAACTATAAATGAGGTTTGTAATTATGACCTTTGTGATTAGGACTTTTATAATCAGAATATTTATTATTAGATAATGATTTATCTATATCATTCACATCATTCACATTTTATTTATTATATTTATTATATACTACTTAATTGTAACATCATTACTAGGTCATATAATTATTTATCATTTATCATATCTTATCTTATTTGTTCTATTATACTATCTCATTCCTTATTAAATAGCTCTCTATAAAGCCCCTCTGCTCTGTCTCCAGTATCTGCTAAGCCACTCCTTGCAGTATAGCTACTAATATCTTTATAACCAGCTTGCAATCCATATCTAGAAGTATGATCAGCCTCCAGTTCTTTATTTCTCTCTTCTTTTCTTATTCTTATACAATAGAGTAATAAGACCCAGGTATTGCCCCCCAATCCAAGCCTCCAAGCTAATAACTTTATCACATATCTATATTATCTCCTCTAAAGCTAGCTCAATATCTATCATTATCTTCCAGAAATCTCAGAGTAGACTATCTTCTCTAGGGGCTATCTCAAGACTTATTGTTATCAATACTCTACAGATCTCCTTTTTTCAGACAGATATTCCAAGATTACCTAAGCTCTCAGCCAGATCTGGGTGCCAATCCTCCAGATGCTATTCAATATTTAGTACATCCTCTCCACTTTCCTCCTCACTCTACAATTGCCTCTACCATGAGCTCAACTGGCTCAAGATCTCCAGAGTTCTAACTACTATCTCTTCTACCTCATTCAATACTCTCTCTCACTATTGCCTCACTCTCCTCACCTGAAGAAGTCTTGACAGAAACTTTGTAGGTCTCTCTCTCTCTTCCAAGTCCTATCAATATAGCTGAGCTGCTATATCCTTCATCTATAAGTCCTCTTCCTATCTCAGCAGCTCTTTCAGCTTCTCTATCTCAAGCTAAATCTACTGAACCCTCCAATTCCCCTCTCCTCTATCATTCTACAAATCTGTCCATATTATTAATAACTCCTCTAACCTCTAGAAGGCTCACCTTAAATGACTCCTTCTCTGAGTACTTCTCACTCTTTCTGTTTTCTCTCAGAAATATTAAGTATCTGATTTCAAATACTACTATTGATCTCTAATCCCCAGCCCCTTTACCCTTTAGCTAAGAACCCTAGAGCTAATGTCTACCATCCATACATTCTATAAGGGCTTCTCCAGTAATAAGATATTTAGGTACTAATGTCCAGGTCCCTCCCCACTTCCTCTAAACCTCCCATAATCCAGTAGACCTCAATAATCTAACTATGAGTACTAAATTATCTCTAAAGATTTCCAGACATCCACTCTCCAGCACTCAGCAGTCAAGATCCAGTCAATCCTTAAGTCTAACCCCACCACTCAGTGAGTATAGACTCTATAATCTCTCTATCTAAGTTGGCCTGCATCCACCAGTGAGCTCAGTCTTTCAATTTCTTTCTAGTCTTCTATTCTCTCACTCCTACTAGCCATCTCTCTCTCTCTATCAGTTCTGTCTATCTGCCCATTATATATTATATTAAAGTCTCTACTAAAATAGTCAATTCTTACCTCCACTATAGTATCTATATCTTATAGTTTTCTAATTCACTCCACCTGCTCCCCTCTTTCTGTTAGACAATAATAGAACTCAACAATCAAGGAGCTCTTGTCCATACTCCCCACACTACTCTGCCCCCCCAATGTCTAATATCTCTAATATCTTCCTTACTCTTCCAAACTAAAATGCCCACTTAACTCTATTATATGGCCATACTTCTCTATTCCTTTATTCAGTCTAGCATATCTAAGTCCTCATTACATTTAATATTCTACAGTAAGAACAGAGTAGTATTTAGTCTCTTTAGTCAGCAGAGAATATTCTAATGTCTTACTACACTCCATAACCTATTGACATTCAAAGAGAAGATTCTAGTTATACTATTTATATTGAATAATATTTTTAGAGAACAATCACCCACTCTATAATTCTATACTCACTATATCACCAGCAATATTCAGATTTCTCTCTATCTCAAGCTCATCTACCTCTCTCTACTGAGCATCCAGTGCTTTCAAGATCTTCTAACAGTCCTCACCATCCACTGCTTCTATATTAAACTAGTATTCCTCACACACTACCTGCCACTTTGCCAATCTCTTCCTAGGGTCTCACAGAAATACTGCATAGTTATTTATAATTGCCAGAAGTACTGCCTCTCTACTATCATTTATCTTGTACTCCTCTACCTCTAACAGACCTGCTATCAGCTCATTCTGAAGCTTCTGCACTATCTTTTCTTCTTACAGAATACATATCACCCAAGTATCTCTCACCAATTATCTGAAAATCCATCTCTCCAAGCTCATCAGCTGTAACATTTATTAGTACTTTCCACAACTAATGCTCATTTTCAATAGCCTCATCCACTCTCTGGGCCACTTTCTGCCCCCCAACCCCCTGACCTCCATCTGCATTCATTCTTACCAACTTGTCTCAGTCCTCCTTCAGTACATTCTGTAACTTATCAGGTCCTTCTCTCTCTGTAGACATACTATACTGAACTTGGGCCCCCTCCACTATCACCTCATCCTCAGTTACTACACTCTACCTTAGGTCTCCTCTCTTCTCTAGAGTCACCTTTGATACTACTCCCTTCTTTCCTGCCCAAGTACTAGCTCTCAATCTCACATCTTCAGCAGCATTCTCTCTCTCTGCCCTATCTCCCAAGCTTACTAACAAATCTTTCTAATACTGCCTCTCTTGTACTCTCTCTTAGACAGTCTGGTCTAGTTGTACTCTCTTATCATTCACAATCTCCACTACCATTCTAGCCTCAAACTCCTTCTAGACCAATCTTCTCTTCTCAATAGCCCCAGCCAGATCCTCTAATACCTCTAGCAAATCCTCCTCCTCCTCTGGTATCTCCCTCACCCTCAAGACCTTGTACTCTACTGGTCTCCACTTAAGTACTACTGACCAATTCCTTTCTTTCCCAGTATTCTCTTGCCTGTCAGTCTTACTCTGATATTCACATCTTTAGTCCTGAACTTTGTATTCTCTTAGACCCAGAATCTAACATCTATCACATCTCTATACTTCTTAATAATATCTACAATCAGCCCTCTGGCCACCTCCTTCTTTACTATGGATATATTTGCTACCACCAACTGTACCATCCAGGGGTCTTGGTATAAGTACTGAGCTATAGAGATTACTACTTACTCTACTACTACTTCTTTCTTTAATACTTTCAACATTAGATCCTCTTCCTCAAAACTCATCTCTATCTCTTCCAAACTCTTCAAGAATTTCACCAAGGCTACTTCTTTTATCTTCTGAGCCAGAAGCCTCAGAACTATTTTTGCTATAACTACTAAGCCCCAGAAGCACAATGTAATGATAAATTCAGACATCAATTTCTTAAGTAATAGTACTACCATCAGACCTATTATACCATCAGTTAGATCTCTAGATCTTGTGCTCTCCTCCTGTCCAGCTCTACTATCAGCTATCATATCTGATTTTTTTTTTAAATTAGTAGTTTCTTCTCCATCAGCAGTCCTTCTCTCCCCCCCAGCTACTACTCCTCTAGCCCCACCACTACTATTATCTGGGGCCACCTCTTCAGGCCCAGCTATCTCCTCCTTCTCCTTATCAACCTATAGCCAATCCTTTAGACTTATTGATAGATGCTCTGTCTTGACCTTATCAGCAAAGCTCACCTTCTCTATCTCTTACCTGCTCATACTACTGTCACCCCCTCAATGTCTATCAGAAAGAGAGCCCAACAGACTCCCCTCTAAGTCATGACTATGTCCAACATACTATCAGTCAAATGCACTAGGGTCTCTCTGCCCAGTATATACATTAGAATAATTATTGATCTCTATAATACTATTACCTTTTCTCCAAAAGTTATACTGAAAGTATTGTCAGAAGTTTGTGTAATCTGAGTAATACTGAAGAAAGGTACCAAGGAGTCTGCCTATATAGAATCAGAATATACTATATAGAGTATATCAATAATTGTTATTAGTGTACTATTAGAGTAAAGGAAATCTATCACCAAAGAGGAGAGAAGGTTCTTAAAGAATAAAAAAAGACAAAGAAAGAGAAGAATGATAAACTGCCTACACTTCTAGAAGACAGTGATAATGAAGAAGAAATCAAGATCAAGATTCAGAAGATTTACTCTGATATAGTTCTACTAGAATATAAGTTAGAGAATATAGCTAGAATGAATATATATTATCACAGTAGAGAAAATCATACTTGAACTCCAGACAACTACTCTACTCATAACTAGTCTAGAGATGACCATTCTAAAAGACTATGTTAGAATTCTCAAAACAAGAAGCAGTCTAGCTAGAGTGAGATTATCATTGAAGGAGAAGTTATTGATTTAGACTATATTGAAGAAATACTACTTATTGCTAAAAATCACAATCCTACAATTCTATTCTCAATCAAGAAAAAGAACTGATTAATATAGATATTAATCTTCTCAGTCCTTCAGCCAAAGATTATAGAAGTCAAGAAGTTGGAGAAAACAAGAAGAGAAAGAAAAGAATTCAGATCTACTGAAAGAGAAGTATTTACTAGTACCAAGATTACTAAACTAGACTATAAGAAGGAGGAAAATATAAACAAGTATAGTTATATTATTAGAAATGAATTTCTGCTTAAAAAGAAACTTAAGAAAATACTTTATAAATTTAAAGATATTCTTGCTACTGATTTTAAGGATATCAAAAGAAAGATCTCATACTACTACTATGATATAGATATAGAAGACACTGAACCAATCTATTAGAAAGCAAGACCCATTCTACTAGCTTACTGTGAATGGCTCAAGAAGAAATCAAATAAATAAAAGAAGCCAGTATTATCAAAAAAAACTGGTGATCCTTGGACTTCACCAATCATACTAGCTCTGAAAAAGAGTAGTAAGCTAGAAGAATTTGCTACAAGACTCTGTACTAATTATAGGAAGCTTAACCTGATTTAAAAAGAATTACCAACTACTACCACTTATCAGTAATATCCTCATAACTCTGAGAGATGGAGTACAGTACTATAGGACCTTGAACTTATACTTAGAATTCTACCAAATCAGTCTTACAGAAATAGTAAGTAAAAAGTCAGCCTTCATCACCCCAGATAGAACTTATGTTTATCTATAAATACTATTAAGAATATATAATATATTAGCAAGTTTTAGTAAATAATGAATAAAATCTTCTACTATGATATAAGAAGATAGATAATGATTTATATAGATGATATTATTATCTATAGTAAGATAGTATATATAGAACTATCTATAGTATATTCAACAGATGATGAAGAAATTGAGAAATTATATTTTATATATTAAGTCTAAGAAGTGCAAGTTTGCAAAAATTGAGATCTTCTATCTGGGCTATATCATCAATTAAGATAGAATATATACAGACTCTCTCAAAATTCAAACAGTAGTAGTATATCTAAGATCTATTACTATTATAGAAGCTCAAGCCTTCATAAGACTTATCTCATACTATTTTAGATTTATTAAAGAATTCTTCAACATTACAGATCTAATCTATGAACTTAATAAGAAGAATATTAAGTTTTAGTAGACTGGTAGATAATAAAAGACATTTAATGAACTTAAGATCAGACTGATCCAAGTATCTATCCTCAGAAGATCAGATTGATCTCAGAAGTTTATTTTGCAAAAAAATGTAGGTATATAAGAACTAGGAATAGTTTTGGCCTAAAAGAAAGATAAGATAAAGTATATTATTATATATCTTAGCAGAAAAACTCAAGAAGCTGAAAAAAAATATAAATTCTATAAGTTAGAATATATATCTTATAGTATTATCTAGACTATAGAAAATTTCTACTACTACCTCACTAAAAGACACTTTACTATCCAGATAGATCATTCAGCTCTCACTTGGCTACTGACTACTGGGCAACTCAAAGGAATCTATATCAGATAGATTATGAAGTTATAAGTCTATAATATATATAACTATTATATACTACTCTAGAAGAATCAGTATCAATATAAATGCTCTCTCATAGATACTTTAAAGAACTCTCAAACCAGCAAACCAATTATGAATAAGGAGCTCTACTATAGAATTATTATCTATCTGAGATAGTGAAAGATGCTCTAATATCTAGAAAAATAAATGCAAACAATTATTAACAGAACATAGAAATAATTTGAAACTAATGAAGAAATATTAAAGAAAGAAAAACTACTAGTTATACCTAAATATAAAAAGAAGTAAGCAATGAAATCAGTATATAAACTTAGATATCTAAGAGGAACAAATACATATAATAAAGCAAGAAGAATAATATAGTAACCAGGAATGGAGAAAGATATCAGACAATTTGTCAAGATCTGTGACAAATATCAAAAATAGAAATAGGATCAACAGAGTCAGACTCTGAGATTAGTATATATAGAATTAGTATCTTTTGCATATATTACAATAGATGTAATTATCTCTCTACCCTTGACTTTGAATGACAACTAATATATTATTATCATTATAGACCTTTTTACCAAATAGATAGAGATAAGACTTCTCAAAGAAGCTAATGTACAGTCAATTATCAATTTCTTCTATAAACTAGTTCTTTAAGATTCTCTACAAAAAGTACAAGATCTAGTATATTTAGACTATAGCCTATTACTATTAGAGAAATAGACAAGTAGAAAGAACTAAAAAGATCCTTAAGAACATCATTATCAAGATCTGTAATAATTACAAAAACTGAGATCACTATCTGCTAATAGTATTATCTACTCTCTAAGATATTCAATTATAAAGTATCTATTTTACCTCTTGAGAAATGCTATTTGGAGAAGAAAGTTCTTAAAAAACCCTATTGTCCAATGAAGATACTATATAGAAATATGTAAATATAGAGATATAAAGACTATACTAAATTAAAAAGAAGACCAAGAATTATATAACCAAGATATAAGCTCTATAATAGAATAATACAGAAAAAATTCACAAGCTCTTAGAGATTATCAAAATAAGAGACAAAGTCTTACTGTATTAGAATATGATAGAAGCTTTATAGTTATAAAAACTAGAGCCTAAGTAGAAAGGGCCTTATCTTGTATAAGATATAAAAGAAATCATCTTTTGGCTACAAAAACTCTTAGACATAATTATCTTTACTATTATTTACTAAAATCAACTTAAGAAGTACTATGGCTAATCAATAAAGTACTGCTACAGCTCTCAAGATTACTAGTACTACATAATGAGTTATAGAAAGACAATAGTATACTATTGAGCCACCTATAATAGAGAAATTCTTTAATAGTATCTAAAGTATAATACTAATATACTTGTCACAAATCTCATATTTTAAGATCTATTAAAATTAGACTGAGTTTTAAGATTACTTCAAGTTGGGACAACTACTGAATTTATAGCTAAAAATGAGAAAAGAAGACTGAATCAGAGAGTGTCAACTCAGATCACTATTGCTAAATAAGTATATAAGTTGTTTAAAGATGATAAACCAGTCCTAGCTCATTTATGAGAAGTAGTTCCAGGAGACTTTAGACATATTAAAAGACACTATTGAGAGAATATAATAATATAAATTATATAGTGTAAGGAGATATAACTCATAGAAGCTTGGAAGTTTAAGTAAATAGAATATTTTAGAACAAATTAACTATTCAGGAGAAAGTTATGATAGTTGATCTGAATTAGGAATATAAATCAGAGAAATAGATATTTGATCATAGTACCTGAATCTGATTTTCAAATATAGTATAGCTTTGGTATATTGTCAGACTTCTTTAACCTCACAGATATCTCTATAGGGGTTTTAGTAGGTTTATATTTGCTTATACCAAATTATTTAAGTATAGTCTGAATATATGTATATATGTAGCTTATAATAAATATATAGTACATTCATATTTATTATATATAATTGATATTCTAAAAAGATAGAATATATTATCCATATCTATTATCTTGAATTCCTGGTATAGTATTATCTTTACATTATTAATCTTATTTGCCATTTTGATGAATGATATCATCAACTCAAATTTCTAGATACTGTAACAGTGATCTCAGAATGGTGACATCAGCACAGAAGACAGTCTTTTCTTATAAGCTACCAGATCAGAGTACAAGAAGATTATATGGCATATGAGATGAGCAATGATGACCAACTGTGAGTCATTGTGACCACAGTATGAGTATCTTGAGGAATATAAAAGAAGGATCAAGGAATTATAGTAGCAGCAACCAACAAGACCCACCAATTCCAAAATAGCTCAAAGACTTACTACAAATGAAATGCCTGCCACCTGCCAAACCTCAAGGTCAAGGAACTACTAAGGTACCTCAGTTGAAGAAAGGATGTTTAAGACATCAGAAGAGCTATGAGGACCTGCTCAAGAAGGACTCCTAGTGTCAACCTGGGTACTGGTGACCCTTATCACTATATCCTCTATCACTGTAAAATGAAAACCAGGATCACCATTGCTACCGAATACCTCCAAATATAACAGGAATATGAAATAGGAAACCTCCTCTACCAGGAGTTCCCATAGGCTAGCACTCAAGAGCTACAAGATGCCACTCCCATGGATATATATGAAACAAGAATAGCTAAGAAGATTTATCAGATCTTCAAGTATGCACTATAGTTAATCCCCAACTTAGAGTATGTTAGAGTCTCAGATTTCAGAGATCTGTCATCCCGCCATATCAATGTACTAGAAGCCAGAGTGGCTACAGAAGCCCAGTCTACCATCACTCTCAATAGTGATAAAGTAGAAGACTTCTGATATCCTATCCTTCAGGACAATCCAGACCAATTCCTGCAAGGATTGATCTCAGTATTCTAAGGCCCAAGTATCCAGGTTAGACCTCCCCAAGACCCCCTATTTTGTGGAAGAGAACCTCATAGACTGGAGAGCTCCAGACCTCCTTCCCACTGCCGAACATGATGACATCATCAGTGATGATGTCATTCCATGCAATATATATAAAACATATGATGATGACGAATTTGCAGACCTCATCTCCTTTGAAGACATCCTGACCTCTGATGATGAAGCCCCCATGGTCCTGAACATTCTGCTCTAAGTCTCTTGGTTACACTGAATAATGCTAGTACCAGCATTCTGATGTAACACTGAATAATACCAGCACCAGCATTCTGATGTGACACCAAATTATACCAGCATCCTGAACCTGTACAACCATCAGTACTGACCCTGGAACTTAGCAGTTTTTCCTGTTCTGGCATTTCATTTTAGTTATTAGAATTTATATTTAGCTTTATATCTTAGCAACTATTGAATTATATTTTGTATAAATATCCCTCTTATTTCCTCTAAAATAAAGTCAGTCAACTTAGTATAATATACACACTTCCTTGCAAGCAATCTAAGAGATAACAAGACAGTTAAAGATAAGAAGTTTGAGGACTATAAATCCTTGGAAAGATACTCCAATAAGAACTTGCTTATAACAAACTTGAGTTAGTCTAAGAGATATATCTTGAAGAGAATCTGATATATTTGAAGGACTTAGTGACTACTACATGACAACTTAGTGCCCATTAGCTGGTGATTCAAGATGAATCCTTCACTTTCAAGCTGAAAAACGAACAACCTCCACAACAACTACCCTGACTACAAGAGTCATCCCTGCAAGAATTCAAGATAAGATGGAAATGTGCCCCCCCACATTCTATAGATATACTACTGAAGAGTCAATCCTGACCTTTATTGAAGACTTTGAACAATTCGCCACTGTATGAGCCCTTGGTGTGGATGCACAATTGGCCCTTCTACCAGTCAGCCTCAGAGGACCTGCCAGAGACAAGTTCAATATAGCCACTATTGCTGATAATGGTGTAGTCAAACTTGCCAACATGAAGGCCTTCCTCAGAATAACATACTATACTGAAGAGATCAAGCAAGCTCTCAAGGATCAACTTAATACTATCTGCCAGAGACTTAGTGAAGATCCCAACTCATTCTATATCTGAATCTGCTACCAGATTATCTTGACTGGCTATGATGATGCCCTCAAAGAACAAATAGTGGATTCAACCTTCCTCAAAAGAGTTCATCCTGAAATTGCCCTAGCAATCTGGTCTACCCCAGCTGCACTGACCCTTGATCAGAAAGTGGTCTTTGCATAGAGATATTGGACTGCCAGACACCCTGCTGAATACTCAATGGAGAAAATAACTAGCATCAAGATGGAGCCATCAAAGCCAACCAGTATTATACCTGCTACAGTTGTAAACAGACAACTAACCCCACTTACCCCCAAGGCAGCCAAAGCTGACCCAGTGGAAGAACTCACCAAGCAGTTCACCAAGATGACTGCACATCTTGGTGATGTTGTTAGAGAAGTCTGAAGTCCCAACAGGAGACCAGTGCAGAGATTTGCAGCTGCTATAGAAGAACACAATATCACATACTTCAGATATAGAGAAGAAGGCCACTATGCAAAGAATTGTATAACTGAAACAAGATGCAAGGCCCAACCAAGCAATACTAGCAGAACCAGAGAACAAACCAATGCAGTAGTCATTGAGGAGATTGGTGACACTGATGATGAAGAATACTATGAGGAGCTCAAATTCTACCCTGCTACTGAAGGTACCAGAACTCAGTCTAAGCCCTATGACAAGAAGAGCAATAGTAAGCCAGTTGGAAGACCAAAGAAGACCCCAGCTATCACTATTCAAAGCAAGACTCAACCCAAGGAGATTGATCAAGATATGGAGTTAGATGAAGCTGCCCACCAAATCATTAAAGGCACTACTCTAGTCTCAGGAGAAAGTGAAAGCAAGAAGGAACAGAAGCTGTGTAAGACCAAGATCCACTAGTATGATATCTATAAGGATCTCAAGGAACAGAAGGTCAATGCTACTTTTGGATAGCTAGCTGAAGTCCCTGCCTTCAGACAGCAGTTGAGAGTAGGACTTGCAACTACTGCTAAGAATCAAGAGTACAAGATTGTAGAAGCTCATAATGCACAGGAAGAATCCGAAAACTCAGGTGAAGAATCTGAAGACCAGTACAAGACATCAGCCTATACCCCATGTCAGATTGAAGACTATATCTTTGATGCCATTATTGATACCGGTGCTGGAGGAGGTCTTATGAGCAAGAAGACAATTGACTGCCTAGGTTGGGACATTGAAAAGTCCACCAAGATGGTCTATGTCATAGCAGATAGTATATGAGCTACCCTCTTTGGCAAAATCCAAGAAGCTCCCATTAAGATAGGAGAAGCTACCATCCTAGTAGATATGATTATTACAAGCACCACCAACTATGACATCCTCATTGGCAACCAATGGCTTCACAAGACCAAGGCCATCATTGACCTCAATGCCCAGAAGATGCAGATCAACTATAGAGGAAGAAAGGTACAAGTCTCTATCAATATCTACAAAGGAGTTCTACCAGATATAGAGAAAGAAGATGAAGAGGACACAGAGATCTTCATGCACTTGGTGAACAAGAACAAGAACAAGACACCCAAGCTCACAGATGAGCAGTGGTATAATAAGATTATTGATAGCTATGCCCCTCAAGAAAGATGTCCCCATAGTACTAGGATGTACTGCTCAGAACACCTAAATGACTGCTGGTCCTGTATCAGCAAAGTCAGGAAAATCTGTCAACAGAAATACAAGCAAGAAGCTGCTGAAGCAAAAAGGAAAGTCGAAGAAGATGACCAGCCCCCTGAGCTTCAAGCTGACAATGATGATAAGGAGGAACAAGAATCAGATATCATCCTCAAGGTCAAGAAGTTTCACCCTGAAGCCAAGATCTCAGAATATAAGACTGAAGAAGCCATAGGAATGGACCTTGCCAGCATTCAAGATACTACCCTTGAACCACAGACCACCACCCTACTTGGCACTGGAATTGGAGTCAAGCTGCCAGAAAACCATACTGGAATTATCAAGACCAGGAGCAGTCTGGCCAAAAGCAAAATCTCAGTTGAAGGAGGAGTAATTGACCCTGATTACACTGGTGAGATCTTTCTCATAGTCAGAAATCACAACTCCACCACCCTATTCAAAGTCAAGAAGCATGACAGGATTGGCCAGATGATGATCTATGAAATCAAGAAACCTAAGATCACTGAAGTCATTGAACTCATCAAGACCAAGAGAGGAGAACAAGGCTTTGGATCTACTGGAAGAGGAGCCTATACTACCACCAAGATTACCAAACTTGAGCACAAAAAAGACAAGGACCAGAACAAGCACACATACACTATTAGAGAAAACTTTCCCCTGAAGGAACAACTTCTCAAGATCCTGCACCAGAATGAAGAGATACTTGCTACAGACTTTAGGGATATCCACAATCAAGAACTCAAGTACTATTATGAAGTTGATACTAGTGATACTAAGCCCATCTACCAGAAAGCCAGACCCATATCACCTGCCTATAGAGAATGGCTGCAAGCAGAACTCAAGGAAATAGAAGAAGCCAGAATCATCAAGCAAGCTATCAGCCTCTGGGCTTCACCCATTGTCCTTGCCCTGAAGAAAGGAAGCAAGCCTGGAGAGTTTGCACTAAGACTCTGCATTGACTACAGGAAGCTCAATGCCATCACCAAGAAGAATAGACAGCCCTTGCCAAATATTCAAGAAATCCTTACCACCCTTGGAAGCAAAGCCAAATACTACACCACTCTGGATCTGTTCTCAGGCTTCCATCAGATTGGTCTCACTCAAGATACCAGTGAGAAATCAGCCTTCATCATATCTGATACTACTTATATCTACCTGTGAATGCCATTTGGAATGTACAATACTCCAGCAAGCTTCCAGTGAATGATGAACAGAGTCTTCAGCAATGAGATTGGAAAATAGCTCTTTATCTATATTGATAATATGATCATCTTCAGCAATACTGCATGGAAACATATCAATCACATACAGCTAGCTCTCAAGAAGCTCAAGGAGCATGACCTTTACATCAAGCTCAAGAAATATAAGTTTGCAGCTCAAGAAATCACCTACCTAGGACACCTCATCAATCAGATGGGAATCCACACAGACCCCATAAAGATTGAGGCTGTTGCAGCCTACCCAAGACCCAGAACAACCATAGAAGTTCATGCCTTCCTTGGACTGGCCAGCTACTACAGAAGATTCATCAAAGGATATTCCAATATTGCAGCACCTATCTACAAGCTACTGAAGAAGGAAACCAAATTCGAATAGACCAAGGAGTACTAAGAAATCTTCAATGAACTCAAGACCAGGTTGACCCAAGCATCTATCTTCAGAAGACCAGATTGGAATCTAGAATTTATCCTGCAGACAGATGTAAGTACTATAGGACTTGGAGCAGTCCTAGCTCAGAAGAAAGATGGATACAAATATGTCATCTCCTATGTAAGCCAAGGTACCCATAGAGCAGAACAGAACTACAAGTTGTGTAAGCTCGAATGCTTAGCAGTAGTCTGGGCAGTAGACAAGTTCCATTACTACTTAGCCAGGAAACACTTCACTATTCAAACAGACCATTCCACTCTTGCCTGGCTATTCCACACTCTGAACTCTAAAGGAATATATGCCAGATAGATCTAAGGCTGCAAGAGTATGACTGTACTGTCAAGCACCACTCAGGAAGAACCAATACCAATGCTGATACACTCTCAAGGATACCCTGAAACACTCTTATCAAGATTACTCAACATAAATAAGGAGCTATGCTATGGATTAATCAGCTATCTTGGGCAGCAGAAGATGCCCAACCACCTCAAACCCTGGGCAATCACTATCATCAACCAGACTTGGAAACAGTTTGAACTAGACAACACTACACTCAGAAAAGGAGAAAAGCTAGTAATACCTGAATATAAGAAGTATCAAGTAATGAAGGAAGTACACGAGCAAGGACACCTAGGAGGAACCAATACATATAACAAGGCAAGAAGAACCATATAGTGGCCCAAGATAGAAGAAGACCTGCACCAATTTGTCAAAGGGTGTAATAAGTGCCAAAAACAGAAATAAGATCAGTAAGACCAAGCACCCAAGTCATCAAGAATTGAGCCTATTCTCTTCCACCACATTGTAATAGATATCATTGGGCCACTACCAGTAACACTATCAGGAAACTACTATATTATAGTTATTGTAGACCTCTTCACTAAATGGATAGAGGCAGGAGCATTACAAGAAGCCAATGCCCTCTCTATAGCTGACTTTCTGTACTGAGAAATCATCTGCCACTACAAGACAGCAAAGCAAATCACAATAGACCATGGCACAGAATTTGTCAATGGATTCTACAAGATAATATATCAGAAATACAAGATCCAATACATCAAGACCACTGCATACCACTCTCAAGGAAATGGACAGACAGAGAGAACTAACAAGACCCTTAAGAATATTCTGGCAAAGATCTCAGAGACATATGAGAATTGGGATAACTATCTCTCAACTGTTCTCTCTGTCCTATGAGACATATGGTCACAGAGCATACACTTTACCCCCAGGGAGCTGCTCTTTGGAGAAGAAGATTCTGATGAAACCTCAGCCACAAATCTAGATCTAACTTGGAGATGGGTCAATATAGAAATCCAGAGACTACACCAAATCAGGAAGAAGGCTGAAGATTACATTATCAAGTCATAAGCACTGATAAGGAAGAATGCAGAAAAGAATCACAAGGCTCTAAAACCCATCTGAATTGGAGAAAAGGTTCTACTGTATCGAAATATGGTAGAAGCCTCATGGTCACAAAAACTGGAGTCTAAATGGGAAGAACCCTTCTACATGCAAGATATCAAGGGAACTACCTTCTGGCTTAGAAAAATCTCAGGGACCATACTGCCTACCATGGTACATAGGAACAGACTCAAGAAGTACTATGAACCTATACAAGAGAAGCAAAACATGATGACTGCCCATGAGGTTCTAGTCCACAAATTATAACAGCATGTCCCATGACCAGCAGGCTATCTGTCTGGACCATTCTCTAAGGGATATGGTACCAGCAACTACTCATCTGTGAGACTTTCGAAGCCAGAGGAGTTTGAACTGTCAACTGATTGGTCAAGATCAGAATCAGATCCTTGCTCTATATGAAGAGAGCAACCCTCCACCATCATGCCAAAATACAAAGGGAAGATACCAGCCCATAAACACCACTTTTCGACCCCTTGCTAGAGATTATAGGATTAGCAAATTTTTCAGAACTGGACTAATGAATAAGAATGCTCAAGAAGATCCTTATTCAGGAGGAAGATATAATGGTGACCTCAGAATGATGACATCAGCACAGGAGACAGTCTTTCCTTGCAAGCCATCAGATCAGAGCATAAGAAGATTATATGACATATGAGATGAGCAATGATGACCAACTATGAGTCATTGTGACCACAGTATGAGTATCTTGAGGAATATAAAAGAAGGATCAAGGAACTGCAGTAGCAGTAACTAACAAGACCAACCAATTCCAAAATAGCTCAAAGACTTACTACAAATGAAATATCTACTGCCTGCCAAACCTCAAGATCAAGGAACCACCAAGATACCTCAGTTGAAGAAAGAATATTCCAAGACATCAGAAGAGCTATGAGGACCTGCTCAAGAAGGACTCCTAGTGTCAATCTGAGTACTGGTGACCCTTATCACTATATCCTCTACTACTATGAAATGGAAACCAGGATTATCATTGCTACCAAATGCCTCCAAATGTGGCAGGAATATGAAATAAGAAACCTCCTCTGCTGGGAGTTCCTACTGACCAGCACTCAAGAGCTACAAGATACCATTCCCATGGATATACATGAAATAAGGACAGCTAAGAAAATTCATCAGATCTTCAGGCATACACCATGGTTGATCCTCAACTTAGAGTATGTTAGAGTCTCAGATTTCAGAGACCTATCATCCTGCCATATCAATATACTAGAAGCCAGGGTGGCTACAGAAGTCCAGTCCACCATCACCCTCAATAGTGATGAAGTAGAAGACTTCTGACATCCCATCCTTTAGGACAACCCAGACCAATTCCTACAATGATTGATCTCAGTATTCCAAGACCCAAGCATCTAGGTTAGACCTCTCCAAGACTCCACATTTATTCTCTATTTTGTGAAAGAGAACCTCATAGACTGGAGAGCTCCAGACCTCCTTCCCACTGCCAAATGTGATGATGTCATCAGTGATGACATCATCCTGTATGATATATATGAAATACATGATGATGATGAATTCACAGACCTCATCTTCTTTGAAGACATTCTGACCTCTGATGATAAAGCCCCCATAGTCCTGAACATTCTGCTCTAAGTCTCTTAGTTATACTGAATAATGCCAGTACCAGCATTCTGATATAACACTGAATAATACCAGTACTGGCATTCTGATGTGACACTGAATTATACCAGCATCCTGAATCTGTACAACCATCAGTACCAATCCTGGAACTTAGCAGTTTTTCCTGTCCTAGCATTTTATTTTAGTTATTGGAATTTATATTTAGCTTTATATCTTAGCAACTATTGAATTATATTTTGTATAAATACCCCTCTTATTTCCTCTGAAATAAAGTCAGTCAACTCAGTACAATATACATACTTTCTTGCAAGCAATCTAAGAGATAACAAGATAGTTAAAGATAAGAAGTTTGAGGACTATAAGACCTTAGGAAGACACTCCAATAAGAACTTGCTTATAACAAACTTGAGTTAGTCTAAGAGATATACCTTGAAGAGAATCTGGTATATTTGAAGGACTCAGCGACCACTATGTGATAATACATATACTATTTCTGAGGATGTATGTTAGATATATATATATATATCAGCCTTATAATACTTAAATTTATTATCTAAGAGATATATATCTATTTTTCAGTTTTATAGTATTTCTATTATTATATAGTTTATATTCTTATAGTTAATAGACATATAGTTTTATATCTATATTATTATTCAAGAAGACTATCTTAAAATCTATTTAATAGATTTTGTAATTATATTTAGCTCTGATTGCAAGAAGTATTCTAAATGAAGTAAGCTTGAATACTAGAGAGAAGATCTTATCATAGTCTATGTCATATTCTTATAAGTACTCCTTTACTATAAATCAGGTCTTGTATTACTATTACTATTACATTTAACTTTATATACTTAGCAGAATTCTATTACTTATCAATTTACTAGAAGAGAGACTAAATTCTATATATTATTCTTAATAAGTAAATTATATTTCTCATCTATAGTCTTTTTTTACTCCTTTTTATCATCTGAGTATATAGCTTTATTATAGTTTACTAGCTTACTAGTTATTGCTATGTAAATATACTCACAGGTATAGTTTATATAATATTTACAATGGAATATCTTAGATTGGTCCTAATAACTTTCAAAATTTGCTTTGATCTCATTTTATAGTTTAGATTTGTACTTTTTCTTACTCTTTGAAAAGATATTCTCATTATTATTCTTATCTATAATTTCTGTAATTTTTGGCTCTGATAGCCTTATTGATATATATATATATTATACTAATACTAACATAGATATCATTCCACTTACCTTTGAAGTTAGCATAGTTGTCACTGATTATACCATTAGGTTAATTGAGATAGGAATTTTTATATAAATTTCCTATTTAGTTTCCTTAAATTGAATATCACAAAAGATGACTATATAATATTTCTATAGATTTCACAATCTATATACCACTCTATTATATCTAAGAAATATATACTTATCTGTCTTAGGCTCAAATTTGTCTCTATTATTACTGTCTTTACATATCTAAAATATAAGCCTCACTCTTTGTAAGAGGGTTGCTTTTTAGAGTAACCATTATATAGTCCTGAAAGGGGTTTCTAGAAGTTCTAGATATTCTGGAAGACCATTTTCTTATGGTCAAGATCAATTTCATATAGAGTACATCCTCTATACTTATTGATTTCAAGATCAGGTTGACATCTCAACCAAAGTCCTTTTTTGGACTTGTTCTGGATGTTTAGGATTTTCCATATTTCAGGAAGTTTGAGAAACTAAGACCAGCTTAGTTGAATTGGTATATCGCTGCAGACAATACCCAATTAGGAAATTTTGTGATGGAGTTAGGAGTGGGACCTAACAGAGAGCAGATTTACTTAAGAGTTGTTTGTGGGTTATTAAATAGATTTATTCACTATTTATGATATTGCTATACTAAGAGTAGTTGTGTGAAGAGATATTGTAGAGAAGTGCTCAGGAGTTGTGTTCGGATTATTCAAGTCTGTTCAAGTCTGAGATTCTGAGGTCTGGGGGAGGGGGTATTTATACTAGTGAGGGGCTATCTGGACTATGCTAGATATGGATGTAGCACTTAGTACCTTGCTGAGTTAGAATGCAGTCACATCATACAAGTGTAATCTGACATATCAAGAGATCGTCTGGCTGCTGAGTCAGTTCACAGTTATGTCATATAAGGCTAATATAACTATACTATGACTGCTAGGCTATTTATAGGTTCAGACGCTGTCTAGGTAGTCTTCGGTAATATCACTATCGATGATATCATCTCTGATAAAGTAGTTATCTAGGAAGAGTGGTTCGCAGATTACTTCTCCCTATTTGCTGAGGTAATAATACATTGGAACTTCATCACCATCCCACAGGATGGCATCATCTGTCTCATATGCTAGATAAGGTGTTGGTGGATGAAGGAGGGATACATCATCTTCATCAGATTCACTGTCTGCATACCTTCTATAAGTTATAGCACTATGAGTTGCGGGGTTATAGTATGCTGGTGGCTGTGATTCATGTTGCTCATACTTGGGTAGTGGAGTGGTTGATTCGATCTCGAGGGTTGTCTGAAGGTACAGGTTGTGTTCTCTGGTCTCTTTATTATAGTTGAAGTAATCGGGGGTGAATGCAGGTTGATATTCATACCAGTGGTCATTGTCCCAATAAGTCTCATATGTGGTTATGAACTGTTGTAAGTTCATCAGCAAGGTTGGCAGTGTAATTAGTGTTGGCAGAGATCCTTGGCTTGAGGTCATATTAGTGTCGGAGGGATCATTATCTTCTACTTCATCTTCATTGAACCAGATTATATTGTAGATATCCTTCATAGCATATCCAACTTGGGGCATTTGCAGGATATGGTCATCGGGGTGCGGGAAGGTTCTGTCTGTGGTCTGGATGTACTTGAGATACTTGTGGTTGAGTTCTTGTATCATGTCATCGATTTGGCCATAGGATAGAGTAGCAACCATTTCACTGGTAGTAACTCGGAGGTGGGGAATAAAGGTGCTGTACTCATAGAAGAGTTCTCTGTGTTTGCAGATAATGAGTTTCTGGTGTTGGGACATCTGGGTAATATCTGTATCGTGATGGTGTTCAACCATATCTTCCAGGAGGTGGCCAATCTGATAGTAGCTTGAGATTTGTCTGATCTGGTGGGCCTCGTTAAGTATGTTCAGGGCATTCCATCAGACTTCTATGAAGTAAAGGGGTGCTAGGCTATGGATATTCATGAGGGGTAGAGGGGGTGTGGCTCGGTTGACAATAGCATTCCAAATGTCAGCATGAATGCAGTTGTAGATCTCAGTGATCATATTGTATGTTTGGAAGTTGTGGTTGTTATTTGTTTTGGTTCTCTGTTTCAATGCATCTCAGTGCTCAGTATATATGTATTTGGTCCTGATTGGTAAGATTTTGTTTGTATGAATCTTGTGTTCCATAACTTCATATTGACTCAGCTTTGTATACTGTGACTTTGGTTTGACTCAGCTTCATGATCGAGCAGATGATTTCCAGATTTGTTCAGAGGGTGACATGTGATTTCGGTGGCTTAGAGGTTGTGCACTTACAACTCTCCCCTTCTTAGCTTTTGATGTCCTCATTGGGGCCTTCTAATTTTGTTCTAGTATTATTACACCATTTGGGAGATCAAAAGTCCAGTAAAGTCCATTTTTCTCAGAAAGTGACATGCTCATAGTACAGTTGCCTAATGCATTAGATTCATACATTAAAGGGTCATATGTTCAATGCTGTGCACCAGAAGTGATTCTGATGTCATTCACTGCTAGAGAATTTCCTCTAAGGAATCTTCTTAAATATCTATGCCTCATTTCCCACTAGTGGTATGGAGAGAATAGGCTGGCTTTCAGTTTTGCTATTTTTCTAGAGGGTTGGTATTCTTGGCTTACTGAGTTCTTGATTTTGTTTGTGATAATTATAATGTTCGGAAGGGTAATATATAGTATGAACTGATAGGTACAAGAGTGTTCGGATTTCAGTTGTTTAAGGAATCGTATTCCTGAACTAAGTCAGTGGCATTCTGGAGGTTGGTCTTGGGTTCCCATGTTGCATCATGAATAGGGTAACCTTTCCATTTGACAAAGTACTCAGGGTGGTTCTTGTGGCCACGTTTGTTGAGGATTTGTTCAACTTTGTATTCTTCTTAGTTATTAATAATGACAGATGCAGGTGGTTTTGTAGTTCAGTTTGGGAATAGTTCATCATTGTTTTCATTATATTGCTTGAGATGTTGAACATTAAAGACTGGGTGAATCTTAATGGTGTCTGGTAGTGCCAATTTGTAGGAGGTCAAAGAGACTTGTACAATAACTTTAAATGGTCCAATGAATTTACTGTTCAGCTTTGTAGATGGTCTGTACTTGAGGTTGTTAACTCGGTATCCTCAGATGTCTAGTAGAACTTTTTCTCCAATATCGAAGGTTTCTTCTCAGCAGTGTTGGTTAACATACTGTGACTGTTGTTCTTGAGCTCATGATAAATTCTTGATGGCGATCTGGCTTAGATTGTGTATTCGGAGAAGGAATTCTTCAACAGCTTTGACTGTGGAGGGTTCATCAGTGGTTTGGATAAGTGTCAGAGGAGTGTTTGGATTCTGTCCAGTGTTGGCAAAGAACAGGGTCATTCTGAGAGAGGCTTGCTTGCTGTTTTTTTTTTTTTTTTTTTTTTT
>RBNI01000618.1:0-28565 GCA_003990745.1 Jimgerdemannia flammicorona | reverse complement strand
AAAAAAAAAAAAAAAAAAAATAGCAAAACTGAAAGCCAGTCTATTCTTTCCATACTACTGATAGAAAATAAGACATAAATATTTAAGAAGATTTCTTAGAGGAAATTTTTCAGCAGTAAATGATGTCAGAATTACTTTCAGCATATGGTATCAAATATACAACCCTTTCACATATAAATCTAATATATTAGACAACTATACTATGAGCATACTACTTTTTGAGAAAAATGGATATTACTAGACTTTTGATCATTTAAATGATATAACAACACTAGACCAAAATTAGAAGATCTCAATAAGGATATTAAAAGCTAAGAAGGAGAGAGTTGTAAATACATAACCTTCAAGCTATCAAAAACACATATCATCTCTAAACAAATCTGAAAATCATATGTAAGATCATGAAGCTGAGTCAACTCAAAGTCATAGAATATAAGATTGATACAAATGGAATCTTATCAATCAGGACCAAATGTATATATACTAAGTACTCAGATATATTAAAATAGAAAACTACAACAAACCAAACAAATAACTCCAACTCTTGAATATATACACAACTATGATTACTAAGATCTATAACTACATCTATGCTGATATTTAGAATGCTATTGTCAACTGAGCTATATCCTCTCTACCCCTTATAAATATCTATAGTCTGACACCTCTCTACTTTATAGAAACCTGATGGAATACCCTAAACATACTTAGCAAAGTCCACCAAATTGGACCAATCTCAAGCTACTACTAGATTGGCTGCCTTCTAGAAGATATAGTTGAATACTACCATGATATAGATATTATCTAGATGTCTCAATATAGAAACTCATTACATATATGCAAATACTGAGAACTCTTTTATGAGTACAGCTCCTTTATTCTCTATCTTTAAGTTACTACTACTGAAATAGTTACTACTCTGTCCTATAGCCAAATTAATGATATAGTATAAGAACTCAACTATAAGTATATTAAGTATATTTAAACTATAGACAGAACCTTCCTGCATTCTGATGACTATATTCTACAAATGCTCTAAGTTGAATATATTATAAAGGACATCTATGATATAATCTGATTTGATAATGATGAAGCAGAAGATAATAATCTCTCTGACATTGATATGATCTTGAGCTAAGAATCTCTATTAGTTCTAATCACCTCATCAAACTTACTGATAAACTTATAATAGTTTATAATCACCTATAAGATCTATTGGAACAATGATCACTGGTATGAGTACTAATCTGCATTTATCTCTAATTACTTCAACTATAATGAAGAAACTAGAGAATACAACCTATACCTCTAGACAACTCTTGAGATTGAACTAACAACTCTACTATCTGAGTATAAGTGATATGAAGTACAACTGCCAGCATACTACAACTCTGTAACTTATAGTACTATAACTTATAAAAGATATGCAGACAGTGAATCTGATGAAAGCAAAGATAATATATCTCTCCTTTACCCATCAACCCCATATTCAGTATATGAGACAGATGATGCTATTCTGTGGGATAGTAATAAAGTCCCAATATATTATTATCTCAGTAAACAAGAAGAAGTAATCCAAGAATCACTTTTCCTAGATAACTACTTCATTAGAGATAATATTATTAATAGTGATATTATTAAAAACTACCCAGATAGCATCTAAATCTATAGATAGCTTAGCAGTCATTAATATAATTAGATTAGTCTTATATAATATGACTGTGAACTGACTCAGCAGTTAGACAATCTCTTGATATATCACTTTATACTTATATTATATAACTGTATTCTAACTCAGCAAGGTACTAAGTACTATATATATATTTAGCCTAGTTTAAATAGTCTTCTACTAGTATAAATACCTCTCTCCCAGATCTCAAAATCTCAGACTCAAACAGATAAGAACAACTTCTGAACACTTCTCTACAATATCTCTTTATACAACTACTTCTAGTATAGTAATATCATAAATAGTGAATAAACCTATTTAATAATCTATAAACTACTCTTAAGTAAATTTGCTCTCCATTAGGTTTTACCCCTAACTATATTATAAAATTTCCCAATTGGGTATTATCTGTAGCAATATATCAATTCAACTAAGTTGGTCTTAGTTTTTTAAACTTTCTAAAATATGGAAAATTCTGAATATCTAGAACTAGTCCAAAAAAGAATTTGGTTGAGATATCAATCTGATCTAGAAATCAATATAAAATTGATCTTGATCTTAAGAAAATGATCTTCCAGAATATCTAGAACTTCTAGAAAACTCTTTCAGAACTATATAACAGTTACTCTAACAAGTAACTCTTTTATATTAGTACTCCCAAATAAATAATTCAAATCAATTTTAAGTAGATATATATGATATTTGAATTGAATTGATTTAATTTAATTTGAATATTATTTTGATTTCCAAATTAGGCTATAAATATTTTCCTCAATAACTCTATGAGATTTTATCTAATTTTGATACTCTTGGTATTATTGAAAAGCCAATTATAGAGAGCTTTCTAATAATACTAGTTATATATATCAAAATTAGATAAAATCTCATAGAGTTATTAAGGAAAACATTTATAGTCTAATTTAAAAATAAAAATAATATTCAAATTAAATCAAATCAATTTGATTTGAATACTATATATATATCTATTTCAAATTGATTTAAATTATTTATTTAGGAGTACATATTAGGTTAAATATTCTTTATATCTCTTTAATAAGTCTTGAGTCTCTTTCTTTTTACAAGCTTTGAATTATAAGTTATTTTATAAATATTGACAGATATCATATGAATCTGTTCTGAGACTTATAATCTGAATTTGTAGAGTTAGTTGATATTATAATTTATAAAAAGCATTATATTTAAGTACTCATAAAGTACTGCCTTCTTTCAAGCCAGCTAAAATGTTCTGGTGAATAGATTTATAATTCATTTCCACTAGTAAAAAGATAATTGATTAGATTATATAATTAATATTTCTTATTAGACTAGATAATCTATAGACTTTAGTATAATTCAAAAGAAAATTCTTAATAGTAATAGTAATATTTTTGATCAATCACTATTTTAGTTTTTTATTTGGATATTCTTTTTATATTACTATAGAGTCATAATAAAAGACTATTATTTAGCAAATAATTTCTGATATTTTCAAAATGAGCTTGATCAATTCTCAGTATATTTAAGTATATTTTCTAGCAAAAAGATATATTGTGATCTCAGTAATATCTCTTAGATGGTATTGTAGCCAAATTCGGCTGCAAAAAACAACTGTATCTAAAATTTTATAAAAATAAAAAGAAATTATAAAAAATTATTTTACTAAAAAAAAAAAAATTTTTTTTACTAGCTTTTATAAATTTTTTTTTTTTTTTATAGCCAAATTTGGCTACATTTCAATACCAATGAAGAGATAGTATTCTCTTATTAATATAAGCTTTTTTCTTAAGATAGCAACTAGTACTTATAGATCTACTATCTATAATCTTAAGTTGAGCTATCAAAAAGATATCTTGTTTGAGTCTAGAAAGTACTTGAAAGGTATTATACATCTCAGTAAATATCTCTTTAAAAACTTTAAAAGAATAACTACAACTATAGTCTACTTTTAAGAACTTTATTACTTTTTCATATTCAGTCATTATAATTATATAATATATTTTATATTCAGTTTGTCTGATTTTGTAAAATTTCTTTTATATAATATATTAAAATATATAAAGTTATTTTTATATATCTCTACTCTTCTAATACTTTTCTCTTTTTTCTTAATTCTTGAAAAACTTCTGATGATACTCATTTTTTATACTTTTTTTCTAATTCTTATCAATCTCATTCAGAAATATCTTTGTCAATTTTATCTCTAAGATTTATATTTAATTTTTGATAAATTTCAATAGTTTTGGTATCAGTTATTTTAAAGACATAAGGAGCAATTTTCTTGCCTTGTTCTTCTTTCAAAATGCTTCTGATGATACTGTAATCTTTAGGTTCTGATATAGATTAATTTCATATTTAGAGATAGTCCTATATCCAATACAGCGAGAGTGTCAATGCATAAATCCCAGAATATTGACAGCGAAGTCAATCCCTGTTGACAGGGCCGCCTTCTGGCACTGCAGATGAGTCAAGTAGAAATATACAGTTGACATGCTCAGTCTAGTGGTGAATACAAAAAGAAGAAATAGGGCCTGCAACAAAACCAAAGTGAACATTAGAATGATATGTTTTTTTCTTTCTCAGCGCCACAAATACCATCGCTGTTATCCCTGTTCGAAGATAATAAAAAGGAACTGCTTATGTTTCGGTTCTCCTTATTCAATCTACGTCTGGTGTGTCTTAAATACATTTGAATTGGAAAATAATACCAAGAATTACGGAGATGAAAAGGAAAAAGATACCGAAAGCACAGACAGTAAAGAAAGGTCACAATACGAATGCCTAGGAATGAAGGTAGCCCGAAAACAATGTCGCGAGAGCAAGGAGAAAGACGGTGCAACATGTAATAATAATAATAAAAAGGAAGAAAGAAAAAGAAAAAGGAAAAAGTAGAGATGAAGAAATGGACAAGCTCGGGACGAAATGCGGCATCCGCAACATCATAGAAGAAAAAAAAAAACCGACTACCCTTTGATAAATTAAACCGAGACGTCTAATGGATAACTCAAGGTCACTGTGCGGTAGCAATCGGCAGGCCATTGCGGGGCAAGGTTCTGACCGTTCACTAGCTTGTCACGCGCAGAGGACGCGAGCCGCACAGCCATTCTGACACATCAAGGCCTCCCCGCAAGTAAGAGGACTTACATGAAGGAGATACGCCGGTCATCAAGATATACCGAAACGCTTGAGTATCCAGTAGACGTTGCTGTGCGGTAGCAATTGCGGGGCAAGGTTCTGACCGTTCACTATCTTGTCACGCGCAGAGGACGCGAGCCGCACAGCCATTCTGACACATCAAGGCCTCCCCGCAAGTAAGAGGACTTACATGAAGGAGATACGCCGGCCAATACATTCAAAGGAAGCCGAGGCAACTATCTAAAAGGTGTTTTCTGAGCCCCATATTTTTATTTTTTTCTGACGTCACAGCAAAGCCACAGACGCGCAAGTAGTTTCTGTCAAAGCCACAGACGCGCAAATATATAGTTTCTGTCAACATGCCTTCAGCAGACATTATCAAAAAATACAATTTCATCGCGTCACGGATTTGCCATGGCTTTACTGTGCTGGATTTCTATCGCAAATTCAAATACCCTCATGGTGCCCGTGCTGCTGCGGAAAGGGATTACTTGGACGCGCTCGATGCTTTAATCAGCAATAAATCGCAAACACGGGCGAGTGTAATGAGGAAGGCGAAACATTTACGCACCAAGGCCAAAGCCGATTTTGAACAGCCACAGTATATTTCTTATTGGCGGGATCTCGAAAGGCACGAACAGATAAAAGAGTCAGAGGTATGGGTTGGGAATCGTTGGAGCATGATACAAGGAGTTTGATGAAACCTGACGATTTTTTTTTTTTATTATATTCCATTCATTGCGGCTATGCAGAAGAAACTCGATACCGAAGTGAGGCTTCATGTTATGGAAGAACACGTTTCAATGAGCGCCAGTGTCAAGAGCGCGTTCTTGCAGAGGAATGGTCACGCAGGTTTGCTAAGTTTGGAAGGAGAGACAAAGAATGACGGCGAGTCAATAGTTGGTGATAAGGGAGAAACTGAATCAATAGCTGGTGATGATGGAATGAGTCATGAGCTATTGGCTACCGATAGTCAGGCGACAGACCAGGTAAAGTATCTAGTTTGAACAGCTTTTTCCTTGTCATGCGTATTCTTTAAGATATGAGTCTAATACATGCAACACGTCAGTTTTCGTCGCTCGTTTTGGATTCAGGATTCACTCTCGAGGAAATTTGGGAAAAGATTATGTCAAGACTAAACAAGAGTGAATCGTGTATCCAGTAAGTTTCCTTTTCATTTCTCTGAAAATTCTCCGTTAGCGCATGTTCATATGGACTGTGATCTAAAGGTCTGGGAATTTGACCACAGGTCTATCGAATCTAGGATAATCGACTTAGCAGAGTGGAACAACGTGGAATGGAGGCGTATCTTAGAAACAGGTGACCACGGCGCACTCATTAGACGCACTCGTAGGATGATGGAAAAGACTGCTGTAGACGCTAAAGTGCGAAATATGATTGGAAATCCTCCGGATGGTTTGGAAACTGTTTTTGCTGTCTGTTATATTGAACTACCGATGTTTTTGCATGTGGAACTGGCTCTAAGCGCAACGGATGTAATTCATAGATGTCAATTGCTGCATTGAGAACGTGGAAGATGGCATTCGAGAGTATCGATGGAGAAGATGCAAGGTTGGCGGCAGAAATCGTCGGTTATTTGTAAGTTCATCTGTCTTATCGCGTTCTTCAGTTCAAAGGTAGGATAATGAGATAACGAGTTTTTTTTTTTTTCTATAGCGAAGAAACTTTTTCCCGGGAAATTAATATCCTAATTCAGGACCTGAGAGAACGGGACGTGGTGATGAAAATTCTAGGACCCTTGCTGGGAAACTTACTCGAAAAATTCGATATTGGTCGGTTCGAAGTGTTTTGGTAAGTCTTCAGATTCCACTTTGCATTATTCTTTCCACTCACCATACCTTGTTGATGTGAATATTATTCCACTTCCTGTATTCGTTGACTGATTTCTTACCGATCGTCAGGATCGAAAAAGAATGCAAAGCTGTCACCGCGAGGAAGTGCCGCCATGTGGACGCAAAATATTCGATTCTTTGCAACAATACCGTGAAGATGGACATGATAGTGGAAATGCGTGGATATGAGGCGGAGTTACTCTTACTGGAAATTGGAAATACAGACAGTGCGGAGCCAACCAACGGCAATAAATGCAGGTTGGACCGAAGCAAATTGAAAATCGCCTTGAAGGATTGTGTGGATATGTTCTGGTGGCGATTGGGGCTGAAAAAAAAGCAACTACAAGAAATGTTCCTTATCGGCCTCCAAATCATAGGTATGAGACGAGCTGACTGTCAGTGATATTTATCGACTATTTATGGTACTGACAATTGATACTTACACCAGGTCATAGATGGATCGCATATTCCATGAGTTATGACCCGACCTCGGAATTTTATTTTTTCAACCACCTTGCTACTTTCGAACTTCCTACGACACTCTCCAATTTGGAAGATTTTTTGCCTCGTTTCATTCTGAACTTGCTCTCCTTGCGGGTATGTCAACTATTTTCTTGTATTTATTCTATATTATGTGCTTTAAGCTAATCGGGATGTCCTTTGAATATTAGCGCACTTTGCTACAACAAGACAAAAGGCTCAGACAGCTTATTTCCGCAAATCGAGAGCACACACCATCACCGCCAGCGTCACCACCGCAACCGACCTCCACGACGCCAAATGAAAAGAAGCAAAAGGGCGACCCTTTTGAGATTTTTGATAATGTTTATGAAGATGAATAAATAATATTGTTCTACCTACAACTTCCTAACACTACCCCTTCTGTCAATAATCAATCCTTTTAACAAAAGTATCAACTTGTTGCAATATCTACTTAATCGAGTTCTGTTGCAGCTGGTGCTCTGACTCTTATGCAGCTCAAAGCAGATGATATCTTTCCGCAAGCTATATAATCATTACGGTGATCAGCCCAATTTCTATGATCTCCCTGATTAACTGATCTCAAAGATCAAGACTTTGCTATTGCTGCTTTAGAAATAAAAAATAAAAAGCTAGAGTAAGAACCAAAAGCTCTGCAAAATGAGAGAGAGAGAATTGAAAATCCAAGGGTAGTTTATATATTTATTGCTTGCTTACTCTGGCTAGCGGTGGATATCGAGAATGACGTCAAATGTTCACTTTGTCTGGTTTTGTTGCAGCACGCCCCATATAGTACCGTTGGTATTCGCCACGACACCAAACCAATTTCTTAATATATCGCCTACTGCAAGAGCGAGGGTGTGATGTGATGGCCGAGAACGAATGACGCCAGGGCCAGAAGATTGCAACCAACCCCTCCTCGCGGATTGGATTATAATTAACTAACATTTGCATGGTCCGTTTGCTATCCACATCCGCAAGCCTCCATCGCATGTTGCGATACTATATGTTCGTTTCTTTTTTTGAATTACAAATGTCCTTTGGCAATTTTGGGGAAATATAGTATATGTTGGATTATTGCACAGCTACTAAATATAAAATCCAAATCGACGATACTGCTTGCTTGCAAAAAACACACGCCATACAACCGTACACACACACACAAAAAAAATTATCCCGCCTTCATCATATGGTCCTGGATCTAAACCTCCCCCTCCCACCCACCCCCTCCCCTCTTCTCCTCCTCCCCTCCCCTCCTGCGACGCTGCTCCTCCCGAGTGTCATCCTCTCCTCCCACCGGACGACCCCCTCAAGCCTAAACCTCATCCCCGTCCAACAGGCCTGGCCGCACACCCGATGCACAACGGTGACGCACGTGCCGCACTTGCGCACGCCACCCTCGACGAGCGGGACGCCTGCGTGGAAGAGCGCAGCGCCGCACCGCGCGCAGGGAATGGCAAGCGACGGGTGCCCCCCCGGCGGTTGGACAAAGGTGAGGGTCGTGTGTGGAAGGAGGTCGGGAGCATGGTTCGTGCAGGTGGGGGTGGTGTCAGTGGGGGTGATGGACGGAGAGGGGGATGGAGAAGGGTCGCAGTAGTGGTGAGGGGAAGTCGAGAGCGCCGTGCCGACAATCTGGGCGCAGATGGCCGTGAGGCGGAGGGGCTGGCGACGCGGAAGGGGCGGGAAAATGCGTGCAACAGAGTCGTCGATGTGGTGGTCGGCGTCGCCGATTTCAGATCCCCATAGCGTTGAGGAATCGGGGAACCAGTTTCCCTCCGCCCAGAACTTCTGCAAATTACCGAGGCGAGCAATCTCCGCGGGCAGGTACCTAAGTTTGTTGGTGGTGATGTCGAGGTGGGTGAGGTGAGTGAGCAGGCCGATCTGGGGTGGGAGGTCGGTGAGAGCGTTGTTGTGGACAAAGAGCTCGCGAAGGGAAGTGAGGAGCCCGAGCTCCGGAGGCAGGTTGATCAGGCGATTGTGGGCCAGATTGAGCTCATAGAGGCCCGTGAGGTGGAAGAGATGGAGGGGGAGCGTTGCAAGGTGGTTGGACTCCAGGCGGAGAGCACGGAGAGTTAAGAGGTGGGGGATGGCAGGAGCGGGAATAATCTGGTGATGGGAGGGAGCAAGTGTTTGGGAGGGAATCCCAGTTAAAAAAACCTCCCAATGTCGACACTACGTTCGGCTTACTATGCGGTCCGTCCGTATCCCTGTCCCCGATGACTCACGACTTCATGAATTCCTTTCCCTTTGAGGTTGATCTTGGATGTCTTGAAAGTAACGGTCTTCTTGGGCACGGGCTTTGTGTGGTCGCGCTGGGTATTATGGTTGATGTAGTCCGGGTTCGGCTCGCGGGTGATGCAGTGGGTGGCGGTGTGAGCGTGGAGATACCAAAGCACAACCGAGTGTTTGTCGGTTTGTGCCATGGCATCTTGGCGGAGAGCGGAGGATGGAACGAGTGAAAAAAAGAGTGGTTCGATCCTAAGCCACGGACAGGACACGTGTAATTATGAACATCCAACATAAAATATATACTACTCTCCATTTGGAAACGAACCGAACTCATGGCACGCGTAACAGATTGTGATTTTATTATGGAACCTCACAATACACTTATAAATATAAATTCTACACACAAACCCCAAATATCTCTATCTCACACCCTTCAAAGAACTAACTATGAAGATCAATCAGGGATTCTGCCGCCATATTCCTGACGTTATTGGTAACGGCGGTGGGGGGGGCCTGCGACGGCGTAATGTCGGCGGCGGCGGGGGGCTGCGACGACGTAATATCGGCAGCGGCGGCGGCAGGCTGGTTCGCCATGTTGAATGTCCTGTACCTGGTGGCCTCGATATACTGCGGTGGGATTTTCTCGCACACAATGCTAGTGCACAGCTGGCACCGGATTGCGCCATAGGGGATCGTGCCTTTGCACCAGGGGCACATTTGCTTCGTCGGCGGATCCAATGCGTCCTCTTCAGCCTTCCTGCGCGCCGCAAGGATCTCTTGGTGCCGGCGGATGGCATTCGATGCTGGGAAGGTTGAAGGTGGGGGAAGGGAGGTGCAGAGTGGAAGTGGAAGGGTGAGTCTTCTGAGGGAAATTTCTGATCGGTTCCGCCGCGCGAGCACATACCGTACGCAACCCAGAAGAGCGCAAAGCATATAAGGCCGAAATTGACGACGTTGTTCAGGAACCGACCGACGTTCTCGGTGCTATTTTCGAGACGCAGTGATCACACAAAAGCGTCAGTAAAATTAGCCGTGATGCGACACGCACAATCCCGGTCTCAAAAAGCACGCATCCCTATCTCCAAACGTACACGGCGCCATCTTGTGCGGCCTCCTGTGGAGTGTGGTACGTGGCATTACGCGTCCGACCCTTCTGGATCACGATGAAGAAGTTGTCAATGCTATCACCTGGCAGGGGCAGGGACGGATTAGTATGGTGGCGTTACACGTTGGGGGATCCGTAGAATTGATATCTGAAGATTGTTCGGCTTACCGTGGAGAATGAGGCCTGCGGTTCAAGAGAGAAAGGTTAGCATTCTGCCCAGATGCGGCGTGTTACTCGAAATGATCAGGAAACGTGGGAAGAGTACTAACCGAGCGGCGGGGTCAAGATGTCGGCCTGTTCGCCGCGAAGGAAGGAAGAGTCGCAAAGGTTAGTCTCATAGTGTCAAGTGACCCAAACGACCACACGATCTCGTGCGCCAACTTACCACGAACGAGGTGATGACGGCACTGAACGCGCCACCGATGATGATACCTGATGGTCAAATTCACATCGTTTCAGCAAGATCCCATTCTCAAAACCACAAAACCCACGCACCAGCCACCACCCATACTCACCGATACCCAAGTCAAGAACATTCCCGCCGCGGTCGTTCACGAAGTCCTTGAGCTCCTGCCAGATCTTGATCCCGTGGCGAGAGGTCTGGTAGTTCTTGATGGAATTCTGGAGATTGACCTGGGCGTCGGCCGTCTGCGTAGCAATGTCTTCCATGATGGGGTATGGGGAGTGTGGGGTTCAAGGTTTGACAATCTACATAATTACAAACTGCGTGGCTTGGCGATCAAAATGACATTATGACGTCGCCCCGAGAGTAAGTGCCAGCGCTCGCTGTGCTGTAGATCGTTCTGAAGACCCTACTACCATCGCAACCGTAAATTGAACAGTCAAAACCGCAACCAGGTAAGCTCACTCTGGATATATACCGATTTCTCGGTTCCAGCTTTCGCTGATTTTGTCCCATTGCCCTTTGTTGCCCTTTGGGGGAATTTTGCGGCTGATCAGAGGAAGGGAACAGAAGGGATGATTGTGCTTGCTTCGCCACTTTCTCTGGCCAAGGTCTTCAAGAAGATCAAGATCCTGGGGAAAGACGTGGATGGGTATTTTATATCATCATAATGACCGTGGGTGCTCTGCGGTAGGGGAATTGGGGAGCGTGGCGCGTGTCAGACCGATTGCGTGGTCTTAACTAGCCATCAATCTTCTCCCTCCTGTCTCAAACTGAACGACCCTTGCTGACGCGATGCCGACAAATTTAACGCTACGAACTTGGTTGACGCATGCGTGGGGCTTTGTGAGAGAGGTGATGGTGCAGGCAGGCCTTAATGGTGACTGTGTGATTATTCCTAGACGTTGCATATTGTATTTACATATGCGCTATTTGCTAGGACACATCGAACATTTGGTATTTCTTCATGATTGGATGAAAGGGGTATTGAAAATGATATTATTCCATTCCATGAAACCAGCGTGTCGTAAACGAGGGAGGGGGTATTTACAGCGCATGGATTTTTTTGGGGTTCTTTTTCCGTGACACAGTGGGATACGGAATACATGGTAAAGGGCTAAGGGAAAGAGAACATACACAAATCATCAGAAACAATTGCAAAGGAAAGGGGAGAAATGCGGTGGGGGGAAACGTGTTTCGGATTTCCGTACTTGCGAACCAAAAAAATTACAACGATGCGCAAACAGCAAAACAGCAAAACAGCAAAACAAAAACAACAAAATCCAATCAATCACGCCCCTGCTGGTTCAACGCCTCCAATGCCTCTCTCTCCTTCTCCTTCTCCAGCTCCTCCCTCTCCTTGCTCTCCCTCCTCGACTTTACGATCCACGCGCCAGCGCCCTGGATGGCCTTGGGCATGGGCAGTCCCGAGTTCTCGATGAGGCCGACGGCGCGAGTGTTGACGTAGCCTTGGATGAGCTCGACACCCGTGTTGAAGTTGACTTGAAGGTTCTCGCGGTACTCGTGCAGCCGGTTGATATTGTCCGATGCAATCTCCACGCCCAGCTGGTGGATCTCCCGGCCCTTGGCCGTCATCTTGTCCGCCGCTTCTACTGCCGAGTATAGGAAGTCGCCCGTCGACGTGATAAGCTTGCCCATCACGACGCGCACAATCTTGTCGTACCAGAACGAGATGAGCGGGACGGATTGGATGAGGCCTGTGAGTGAAAAATAGGTGAGAAATTATTGGTCACGGATTTTGAATATTTTTAATAGTAATGTGCCATTCGATCACCTCCCCCAACCCAAATCCCACCCCTCCCCCCCCTCTCCTCTCACCCCCCCCCCACATACACAAACAATTAAACTATAAAAATAAATAAATTCCCCACACTCACCCTCCAAGGTCCAATTATCTTCCTGCTTGTAGATCTTGAGCAAACCGCTGTCCACGTCGGTCTCCTTGAAGTGCAACGTCATTATCGCCGGGATCTGCAGGTGCAACATCGGGAAGATGCGGGGGCACAGGTTCTGCTTCAGGTGGACAATGCAAGTCTGGCCGCTGTGGGTCAGATAGGAGGAAGATAAGGGTAGCGCAGAAAGGATAAGCAGATTGTTTGTTTTGTAAGCAAAAGAGATCGGTATGCTTATTACGGTAAAGTACGCACTCAAAAGTGATCTTGTCAACCTCCGGTTCATTTCTGTTCAATGACGTCCAGACGTGAAATACCCTATTCGGAAATTCCGAAATTTGAAAATGTTAACATGGATGGTCATCCCGCGGAAGTGGACATCAATGGAAATGCTGTTGCTAAGAAAGGAAAAAATACAAAAATTGGGGGAGAAGGGTGTTTACGTACCGACGGATGTTGAACACTCCCTGAGTGCTCAACAGAGGAGAGGTCATGGTCGCGTCCGGAAAGAAGTAGTAATCCAGGACACGCTTATGCCTCGCCTCATCGTAGCTGACCAGGTCCTCGACGAGCTCTGTGATTTTATATTTTCAAGGAAGGGGGGAGGAAGGTTGTAAAGCAGATTCGGTAGGGCTCTGTGAGGCTGTGCAACCCTGCTGATACTTGGTCAAACTTCTCCATCGTCCCGGGCCGCCGCGCTCGATGTGCCCGGAAGGACATGCGAGGAAACCGCAGCTCGTCACCACGCCCACCGCATCAATGCAGCAACGGCAAAGAGACAGAGAGTAATAAAACCGGACAACTCGTACTAAGCACACGCGAGCCCAGCGCGATTCGAGAATCAAAAGGGACCCGAGAAGACCTCCAAACGTACGTACTTCCAATCAGCTCGGTCGGGGTTTGGTTCAGATCCACGTCCATCGAGGCGGTCGTGGGAGCGTTACGGGCTCGTGGGGGCGTCGTAGTGGCGGAGTGGTACGGGGGGGAAACGGTGTGTAGTTTGGGGAGGATCCTTCGTTCGGTATTGTTAGCAATGGGCGGTGTCGGATATGCGAAGCGAACTGAAGGAAAAGAAGACAAAGGGGCTTATGACTCTGTCAAAAGTTAATGAAGTGGTGCTCAATATTGTGACGCTGGCACATGACTGCTTCAAGATTGCTTGGGAAAACGGGTATCAGATCATCTCCATGTAACCGACCATTTCACATGAGGAAGTACCTGCGCATTGACCTCCAATGATAGCATGTTCCGCCCCGACCCGGCCCTGTCTTGACTTCCTGAATGTCTGACACTCGCCTGTAAAATAAAGTGGCTCCTTCCTCTTCGACCCACTTGCTTTCAATCCCGCTCCCCTTTTCAGACGACTGCACCAAACCAGCCCGACGCGATTTTGCATACTGGCTTGGCCTCGGGTCGGAATCTTGTGATATTACGTATCCGCACGAGATCGGGTCCGAGCCATTGCCTCATGCCGAACTGATGGTTTTTGGCTGCACATGGCTGATTTCGTCCAGTTGGCATTTTGTACATTGGTGTGATTGGGCAGAGAGTGATCTCATTCATTCCTTGGAGAAAGGGAAAGCGAGAAAAGCCCAAGGACCGAAAATGCGCTAGACAGCTTTCAGCCAACTCGCTCAGCTCCCACGTGCAGGAAACGCCCTCAATTAAACCTGCCATAGGACATCCTCATTGCCAACACCCGAAAAAATCGATGCAAAGCCCTAATTCATCATTCCATTTTGTATTCCGACTTGAGGTAAAATTCCATCCACGTGGAGGAAAAAGGCCCTTCTTTCCCTACTCCACGGCCATTCATTCAGGAAATGGAGTCGAGGAAATTCAAAGTGACATAAAATCCCTTCTAACCAAGTCCGTAGTCAGCACGACATTCATTTTGGAAGCAGTTTCACATGCCAGCGGCCCACGCGAGCAGGACCCCTGATTTCCCATCCGATATCCTCACTCAGTCACTAAACGAGGACGACAAAAGGGTTGTGAGGTGCTCAACGAATGCGCTCATTTTTTTTTTTTTTTTTTCGCAAAACCCTCCGACGTTTGACGTTCGTCCAAATCTGTTTACTCGAAATTGATTCACAAGGTTTCACCGACGATACATGGCCCCCCCTCCTAGCATGTGAAGTTTGTTTTCCTCTACGGAGGTCGTCAAACGGAAGGGTTATTGACCGTTTTGACTCGGTCAAGTCTTGCTTGACATTGAGCTGCCAAAGAGTCTCAGAAACGGAAAAGGCTGAAAAAAGACACTTGATAGATAGAGATCAATCGCCACCGGCGACCGTGTCACAAACCCCACAGTATTGTGTTTGTTCAACATTCACGTCACCACGAGGGTCCTCGGAAAACGGCAGTGCCATCATTTTCATCCGTTGAGTTATTTTCATCTGTTGCGCTCGTTTCTAGGCTTCTGGCCGAATGCCTTGTGTAATTTGATACCAAGGGCCTACAGTCCAAATGCCACCTGTCTGTAGTTCGCGTTCAGGTGTGGCCCGAGTACCACGACCAATGTCTACGGGTACCACCGCACTGACGTTGATAACGTCATCTGTTGAGGGGGTGTGGCGGCAACCAATATGGAGTCGTAGGAGCGATTGATTGGGAGGGTGTGAAGCGATTTCGATATCGTCGTCTTGGCTCGTTACTGACGATGTCCCTGATAGATGGATGGGCATACTATTGTATTGATATTGTATTGAAGGCTCAATAAGTGTCGTAATGGTTCTCACACGCTTAGTAGAATAAAAATCGTAGATATTCCACAACGGAGTCCAAGCGCCGCGTTTGTAGATCAAATCCAAATTAGAACCATTTTTCGTCGAGCTATAATGGGAACAAGTCCTCTTTTTCATTCAGAGCACTACATCTCAAAAAAAGAAAAAAAAAAAGAGTAGAATGTATACATGAAAGACAAGTAGTTGTTGACAAATCACACAACACACATATGAGGTTTCCACCATGAAGGGCATAAGCACTCGGACGCAATTTAGGACGTCTATCAAGATCCCTAACAAGGCGTTAAAATCCCTAGCCACTACCTCTTTCATTACAGTTCTTATGGTTAGAAAAGGGAAAAAGATGGAGCGGATCTCAGTTTCTACGGTAGCACCTTTGATTTCCATCTCATTAGCCGTTGTCAAAATCACTACACGTCGATTTAAAAGATTATCCATCAACCACCAGTCAGCAGCAAAACCTAGGGAGTGACTTTGTGTCCATGGGTTGATAGAAGCCGTGAATGCGTCGTGCTGGTTGACGGTAGTCAAGTTCGCCCCAGTATCGAATTTGGCCTGTTTCAATAGTCTATAGCGATACACAATTTGATATGTTTTTTTTTTTTTACTAATTACCCACAAGGAATCCAGTCTCATTCCGCGACTTGAAAGAAACAGTTGCACTTCGAATGCGAGCGTATTCCGGCCCATCGGTTGATTCATAGAGCAATCCTTCAGCGTTACCATATTTCAGAGCTTCATCACGCGTCTTGAAGTATTGGGGAGAACGATCTTGGCTCACAAGAACATACTGGTGCTATTGAAAATTCAGTAAAAGTCAGTTAGTTTGTGCATTACTAGTAATTATGATGAGAAAATTCAATATATGTACGTAACTACATACTAGGTGGTCTTTAAATACATTATTACGTCGAAGAACATCCATTTGGACCAAGTTTTCATATACTCGGTCGGTAGATTGCCATTCCACTGCCGAAGGCTCTTGCGGATACCGTCTGGAAGATCATTTGGGATATCAACTTTGGACTGAGTTTGGCGGATTTCTATCAGTTTTCTCATTCGCACATGCCGGCCTCTACATATACTCCCAAGTTGCGTGCATTCGCTCGCAGCGGCCATAGTAAAAATTGATGAGTGTACTTTATAATAAAATAACCATATAGAAAAACAACGTTCGCGGCCCGCTGGTTTATAAAGCGCCCAGTCCCTTCTCAAGCTCAGCCTCTCGACCTTGCCCAGCCCTAAGCGCTATAATGTTAGGGGGAAGCCGCCAGTTTATCTCTACTAGTTTTGACCCCCTCTGCCAGCGCTGACGTATAAGGAAATCTGGCGGACCCGACTATCTTCCATACAAAAGGTCACTGACCTAGGCGAGAACAAATCGCCACACCTCACCACAGCAATCGAGAACCTCGAGATATACCTAAGTTATAATGCCATCGAGCGGTTATTCATTTATTATTATTCTTTTTTATCGCCATCTCCAGGTAAAATTATGAACGATCGACATTACAAACATCCATCTAGAGCACATTGAGTGTGTCGCACATCTCATGAAGCTGGAGGATGTTTTATTGTTCCGCCCATTCATTGGGATAACCTCTTCTCTTCCTTCTAGGAGCTTGAGCAGCAGCTGGGCGACAAACGGCAGCTCTCCACCGTCTACCTCGAGGGCAACCCCATGCAGCGCGACAACCAGCCCATTTACCGGACCAAAGTGTAGCTGGCCGTGCAGATAGATTGTAGCAGTTGTTCAAAAGCAATATCTGATTCTGAATTACTACGCGTAAACTCCACGGCGCTATAAACCATATGTACGAATGTAATGACAGCGATAATTCTCGAATAAGTTTTATTTAGGAATGGCGTTGAGGGATGGCCTCTCCTTCTACCAGGGAAGCGTAAAGCCATGAGTATATATTCTATGTATCAAAAAAAAAAAAAAAAAAGAGAGGGGGGGGGGGGGGTTCTAATTCCAATCCTTCACAAAGTAAAACATATGTGAATATATTTATGATATAGCTTCTGATAGCTCTGCTTCTATGATTTTACAATTTGTAAAATTTATTTCAGTACTAGCAAATGAGAATACTTTATGATGAACTAATAGATCAATAGATATTGAGTTTATTTTAAGCATTTGTCATAAATATTAGAATGAACTCTTAAAAAATGTAATTTTATTTTTATTCTTTAAAGAAGGTTAAATGATATCTCTTTTCTCTTTAAGCTTTTTTATTATAATTTATAAGTATTTATTAATATATATCTAAAATCTAGTATTATATTAATTTAGAAAGGGTTTTCTAGTATATAGTTATAATTATTTATTAATAATACTAGTTAATATTATATTTATTAAGCTATATTGTTAAAATTATATCTAATATTGAGACTATTATTATAGTATTCTTTAGAGATAATAGTATAAAAGATATATTTAATTTATTTATATAATTACTTTAAAAGAGAATATATAGTATATCTGCAACAAAACCAGACAAAGTGAACATGTGACATCACACGTCGCTAACGCAGGGACGACGACATGTTTTCGCCCTTGTTTCGCGCGCACTTTATGTCCGGATACAAGATACACGCATATTTCAAACGCAAGTCCTCCGAATGGAACATTTTGGACTTTCTGACCTTATGCAATTTGGAACCATTCGGACTAAAGATAGCCCATTACCTTAAATCTCTCGAAATCATCGCCGACACGGAGGAAGACCGAAGGCATGAGCAAGCAAAGCAGCTGCTTGATAAATACAGGCAGGCACGTATAACTTGATTATAATTATATATAGATAGGAATTGGTGGCGTGGTAGGAACCTTTAGGGTTCTTATCATTCAAGCCTTTAGGGCGAGCCACGAAGCCAGTGTTAAGGCCCAGGTGATCTTTAGGATTGTCTGACGTTCAAGACTTAAGGTCGACTTAACACCGGCCCCACAGGGCGCAGGCAATCTTTAGGATTGGCTGACATTCAAGGCTTCGTTGGGACACAGGTGACCTTCGAGCTTGCCTGTGTTCAGAGCTTTTTTGAGCGGGGGCCCAACGAGCCAACCTGGTGGGACGGAAAAATCATACAGGTGATATTGGTTTGGAATATTACTGAATCCTATATAATATATTCCATTCTAGAGAACTCGGCCTGACTATAAATTGGCAAGAGAATGGAAGGAGAACCATAAAAGCACTAATAGTTCTGTACATCTATATCGACCAAGATTTCATGGAGGACAAGGAGTCGGTGTTGTAGGAACCATTAATGATGGTACTGAATTATTAAGAAGATTAGAGAAGAAAAGGTAGATTTAGCTACCACCTTGTTTAAGTGCTTTATGATATTAATGAGCAAATACGGGTTGTCGTGACTGATAACAATAAAGACACTAAAGCACGCGTTACTGGACCATTGTGTGACATCTCTAGTATAACCTTCAAGAAGCAACATTTTGAAAAAGGTCTCGGTGAGTAATATCCACTTGTACAATCAATGATATTGGATCAGTCACTAATGCTACTTTTGAATGAATACTCATGCGGGCCGCAAGTTGCTGATGCGAATACACAATGGCTGAAGCAGGTACATATATTTATAATTTGTCAAGACTCAAACAAGCAGTTGTCTACGTGACTAATTTACATTCTCCTTCATAGGACAATGTCAACAAGGAGCACGACATCAGTAATACAATAGCAAGTCATTTGAGCTCTGCGCGTTCCAGAGAGGCAGTAGTTCATGGTAAAAGAAAGCTAGATGATACTGAAAGCCAGGATGGTGAAGACGAGGCCGGTGATATCGAGCCCAACCATGATTACTCTGATGATGAACCTGAGGTAAAAATGACATCTAATTCGAAGATCTGGTCCCGAGATTGAATTTCATAATCAGGCGTAGATGTGTATTCACACTATCAATCTCTAATTATACAGGATTGCATGTCAGCTTCTGAACACTCTCTAGTTGACCTAGAAGAGCCTTTCAGTGATCAATGGTATCGATGTTTCGCGCACGCTGAAGCTTGATGGAAACATGGAGGTCATTAATATTGAAGGTGCACAGTGTACAGGACATACTTGGATCGCTGAAGGAGAGATGGAGCGGATTGTGGAGTGAGGAGGAGGGTGGGGCAGATGCCACGGCTATTGACCATGCATTGGAGGATTGGCACCCACCACAAGTTGAGGGGCTAGGGGACTTGGTGATATCTGTAAAGGAAATTGAGATCTAGCAGGTTCTTGCCATGACGACGCCAGGTATGGCACCTGGTGAGGATGGTCTGCCCTGGGACTTTTGGAAGTGAATGGTGGAAGTCCCGGGGGTGATGGGAGAGATGACAGCATTGTGCAATCTCATTCTACAGACTGGGAGGTGGGTGGGGGAGCAGGACCTTGGGCTGGTGACACTGCTTTATAAAAACAAAGGAAGGAGGGAGGATTGGAAGAACTGGAGGCCAATAATGTTACTAGATATGGACAGGAAGTTGGTGACTAAGGTGGTGGTGGCAAGATTACAGAAGGTGGCCCAACAAGTCATGGGTATTGAGCAGAGGGGATTTGTGGGTGGTCGGCTCATCAGAGATGGCACTGCCTGGGTACATGGAGTTATTGAAGGGGTAAGGGCCTGTGAACTGGATGGGCATCTAGTCTTCTTGGACCAGGAGAAGGCTTACGATCAGGTGCAAAGAGTCTGGCTGGTGAAAGTCTTAGATAGAATGGGGGTTCCGACCCATTTCCGGTCAGCTATGGTCAGCCTTCTGGAAGGGAGTAGGGCAGCGCTCATGTGTAATGGTTATAGAGGGGTGGCATTCCCCTTGGGTAGGGGAGTGCCCCAGGGGGACCCACTGTCCCCCATTTTGTATGCTCTTTCCCTGGAACCCCTTATGGATAGAATTAGGTGGAGGATAGGAGGACTCTCTATCTATGGCATAGGATGGAAAGTTGGGGCCTTTGCAGATAACATGGTGGTTGGTTTGGGTTCGATTGCTGATGTGGAAGAGCTCAAGAGGACTGTAGAGTGGTATAAAGAGAACTCTGGAGCAAAGCTGAATTAGCATAAGTGTGAAACAATGGTGCTCGGTAATGGCCTGGTGGGAGGAGAGATCATAGGAACAATTGTCCCCACTGGTGAAGCAGTAAGGTACTTGGGCATTTATTTGTCAGTCTACAGGTCAGTTCTGCCCAGGCTTTGGTGGGAGCAGAGGATTGGAATCTGAGAGGAGGCCCTGCAGAGTTGGGGGGGAAGACAATTTTCTCTGGCTGGACAGATTTCAATTTTGAATGTCTACTGATTGCCAAAGTTGTGATACCTGGCATATCATCTAGACTTCCCAGGCTGGGTAGTGAAGAGACTGGTGAAGTCCGTGAAGGGATGGATTTGGGCTGAGAGGTAGAGTCAGATTGGTTGGGAGACCTTATCCCTACTAGTAGAGCAAGGTGGGCTTGGGCTGGTTGACTTTCCAAAATGATTATACTGCTTGCGAGCATGGTGGTTAAAGAGGGCAGTGGAATTGAGAGGAGGTGGTTGGGTTCCTTTGCTACAGAAGATCTGGGAGAGGCGGACATCACCAAGGGGCTCAACTGGTGATCTCCTCTCATTGGTTGAACTTCAGAGCATGAAATAATTACGATATAGAGGGTTTTGGTGGTGGATAGCTGATGGGGTACACCACATTGAAATTTGTTGGCAGGGGAATGAAGGGGAGGAGGACTGAGATCCAGCGATATGGAGATAGGATAGTATACTGCTGGGTGGAGCTCCCTTAATTGAGTTTGATATTGGTGATGGAGTGGAATGCCAAAGAGGACCGGGCCAGGATCTGTGGCCTAGCAGTTAGCAAGGAGTCGGCATTGGCGAAGAGTGGGACTGGAATGGCATTTGGACCTGGAGTGCTGCAGTGAGAAAGTAGATGCTGCCAAAGTACTGGGTAGTCTGGTGGCACATGCTGCAGAGGAATATTATGCTCAACTTTCGATCGGGGCACCTTATCATAGGGGGTTGCTTCTACTGCGAGGAATATCATAATGTAGGGCAGGAGGGGGGTTATGTACAGATGCCTGAACATTGGCTAGGAGAGTGTGAGGTGTTGGGGGATTTTTGGCGAATAATTGGGGAGCGCTTAGGGGTATGGCATAGGAGAGATGATGTGCAGGGGAGGTGGGAGGACTTGAGGGACAGATTGGTAGGAGGGATAGGGAAGGAGTGGATTATGTTAGACTGGACATTGGCTATTTGGGTGGGTCTGGCCAGTCACTGGCTATTTGTTTTTGAGGATAGGAGCCAACAAGGCTTGAGGGACAAGGTAATGCGGTGGCATCGGCTTATGGAAGACACCTTGACAGACTGGTGGCTTGGTTGGGGGCTGCAGAGTGGTCGGAGACATCACTTAGTAGAGAAAATTTGTAGACAGAGTGGGGGGAGAGTTGGTATAGTTGGTAGGAGGGTGATTTTTATTCGTAAGAAGAGGGAGAGGAGCCCCCCTATGGGGATTGGGTAGTGAGTGGTGTTATGTATACTTATTTATAGACCGGTAATAAAGGCGGAGTCCAAGTGACTATAAAAAAAAAAAAAAAAAAAAAAAAAAAAGTCATTAATATTGAAGCTGATGGAAAGGCTGTTGCTCAGTAGATTCTCTCTGACAGAAGAAATGTGAGCAGAGTATAGAGAGATGACAGAAGGAAGAGATATGTAAGTTTTACTTCTGCCATGCTTATGGCTCTATTCAATATTTGTTTATACTAATTTCATGCTCTTTGGTCAGATTCACAAAGTGCCACATCCTGGAGATCACCGATCACAATCTAGTCACTATGTTCTATACTTATATATTTTCCTCTACCTGTAATATATATTACAGCTTTTCTATCTCTAGTTAGATATATCAACCCCTCTAATTTTCTATATTCTCAGCCTTTAGCAGACTAGTTTATTTCTTCAAGAGCTGTTCCAACCTATACAAAGCCCACCATACCCCCTTTCTCTACTGAGAACACCTCATACTCTCAGCCTCTCCTCAGAACTACTGAGCATCTAACTTCAGTCTCTATCATCTATTATCAATAGCCAGACCTCTCTTCCTCCAGATAAGGACCTTGGGCTAGTGCTCTTAATAAATTAAATAAAATTAAATTTAACACCAATTTGATTCAATTCAATCAAATCAAAGGTTCAATTTAATTCAATTCAAATCAAATCAAAGACTAATTTGATTCAAGATTTAATTCAAACTCTATTTTTCAAAATATAATAACTTGATAAAATCATATCTATATTTAATAATCTTTAGCTTGTTAGATTCCCCTATAAGAGAAATCTAATAAGCTAAAGATTGTTAAATTTGGATATATTTTTATTAAGTTATTATATTTTGAAAAATAGTATTCAAATTAGACTCTTATTTAAATTAAAAAAATCCCTAATTTGATTTGATTTGAATGACCCTCAATTTGATTTAATTTGAATTAATTTGATTTATTTGGGAGTATTATCTTGGATTCAATATCCACTACTTATCTAATAATATTGAATTTAAGTACTAATATCTAAATCTCTCTCTATATTTTCCAAATCTCCTATATTCTAAAAATTCTCAATAATCTGATCAGAGGCACCACTCAATCTCCAGTAACTTCTAGATATTATTCTCCCAATACTCAGTAGTTAAGACCTAGTCAATTCTCAAACCAAGCTCATCTATCTAATATATGAATATCTGATAATCTCTTTAGCACTACTTCTCTATATCTACTAGAGAACTAAGTCATTCAATTTCCTCCCAGCTGTCTAGTTCACCACTTCTTCCAGACAGACTCCTCTCTCTATCTACTCTATTTATCCTTTTATCTCAGATCATATTAAAGTCTCTTCTCAAGCAATCAACCCTAGCTACTATTAGCTCTTCTGATTTCTGCAATCTAATAATCCAATCTATATGAGTTTTCCTTTCTGCTAAACAGTAATAGAACTCAGTCATCATTAAATCTCAACTCTATTATCTTTAAGTCCCCCACATTAGTCTCTCTCCCCAGTGTTTAATTTCTACTATTTCTCTCTTCTCTTTATAAACTAGTATACCTACCTTATCTCACTATACTATCTCTTCTCTCTATTCCCTAGTTTAATTCTATATATCTAATTCTCTATCACCTTCTATATCTTGTAAAAGAAAGAGATCTATCTCTAGCCCTTTTAGTTAAGAAAAAATATTTCACCTCCTTACTGCTCTCTAAAGATCATTGATATTTAAAGAGAATATTCTAATTATACTATTTATAGGAAAAAATATTTATGAGAGTAATGACCAATCTACAGCTCTAGTACTCTGAATAAATACAATTTATCTGAATGAGATTCAATTCAGATTCATTATGTAATGAATTCAAATTAACTTAAATTGGTCTTATAATCTGATCCAGATTGATCCAGATTGATTCATCTGGATTGATCTATCCAGATTGATTTATCTGAACTGATTACATGAAATCTTTAGTAATATCACCCTTTCTTTTGTTTATTTTTTACTCTGTTTTTTTTTTTTTCCTACTACACTTTAGTGACATTATCCTTTTTTTTTTTTTTTCTCTTTTTTTTTTTTTTTTTTTTTTTTTTTTTTTTCTTTTTTTTTTTTTTTTTCCTACTAATCTTTAGTTATTTTTTTTTTTTTTTTTTTTCTTCTTTTTTTTTTTCTTTTTTTTTTTTTTTCTTTTCTGCTATATCACAAGTAAACAAAATAGCAGTTCTTAATCATACATTAGTCAGTCTACTTATTTTTTTACCCTATAATAATCATAAAAAGAAGGAGTATTCAAAGTAGAAACATACTCTCTGCTAATAATATTAGATTCTTTCTTATATGGGTACACAAGCTGCTCATCAACAGTCAAAGAGACAATAGTAGTGATAATAATAATGGTAATAGTAATGGCAATGGCAGAGATGAGGGAGAATTTTGGCAATAACTCATGGTAGTTCTTTGGACCTCAAAATTCACAGACCTCATAGCTATATATATGGCAGCCTTTTTGGAGCAGCTGATAGTAGATATAGATTGCTCTTTTCTGCCACTATTTGTTTAAATTCTCCCAATATAACTCAATTTACCTCATGCTTTTCTTAGAGTCCACAGCTCTATAGCAAGATCTGCTAACTTTATTTACAATATCTGGTCAAGATAGAAAGGCTAATAGATATTGCAGAGCATACTTTTGGTGGCTGAGCTGTTGAGTCAATATATTGTATAGTGAAGATCTCAAAAGGAATAGAAGCAAGCCTTTGTAAGCAATCTTGTATAACTTATGTAACTTATTGATATATAACTCACTCACTCATACTCTTTTTCTGAAATACCCATCTTTATATTTTATTTAACTTTATTTTTATATGATCTCTTCTAAAAATACTCACATAATACTTACACACAACTCATCTATATATAACTCATCTATATGTAACCTATCTACATATAACTCATTTGTATAAAACTCATCTATATGAAATCTATCCATATATAATCTATTTATATATAATCTATCTGCATGCAACCCACCCATATACTTATTTTGGCCTCTTAGATCAGAGCTCAGTTCCATTAGAAAGGAGAGTTCAAAGTTACCTAAGTTCAACTATGTCTGGTATCTAATCAAATAGAGAAATTTGAGGACAAGATATTTAGTATGAGCAGTACCAGCATCATTATCAAGACTTAGAGGTCTACATTTGAATCAGAGCTAATCATTCTCAACCAAGGAGTCTATTGGCCAGCAAGAGTATTCAATGATAAAGAGAACCATATCATTATTAATGATCATAGAGAGGTAATTATGATGGTGGTAAGAAACCTCTACAGTAATAAGCTTTACTACTATATTAACAAGATTTGTAAGGATTGTATCAAATACTAGATAGCAGGAAAGAGGGGACAAAAAAAGCAAAAAGAGTAGATTTGGACAAGAATTAAATATATTACAATACTAGCAAAGGGTGAGTTCTGGAGTTTTGAAATCTCTATACTCATCTTCCTTTTTTTTTTATTTCCTCTCTAGATAATCATTCTCTTTACTGATATACTCTTTTTGATACAATTCCAGAAATATACAAAATTCTATACCCTTACTGAAACTTTAGAAGTGCTATTAGAGAACAAACTACATGTAAGTACAATATGACCTATATAGTAATAGTGGCTATAATCTGGGGTTCTTTGAGCAGATTGGTAAAGTATATGATAGGCCAGCTTGGTAGTGATCTTGGCATAGCTGTATATACATTCTTAGTACAATTTAGTATGCTATATGAGGTGAGGAGCTCTGCTTTTTTTAGTACTATAGTCTAGAGAATTTCTGTAGTCTGGGGGGTTTCTGTAGCCTAAGAATTTCTATAGCTGAGGGGTTTCTACCCTCCTATATACAAAAAGGACTGATCAGATATTATCTGTTTTAGTAGGTTTCTAAGCCAGGGCTCTTGGGGCTAGATCAAGAACAGATATCTACCAGTATAGTCTGATAGTATGAGATTCTGGGCTAAGGGTTCACCCAACTATATACTTGTATCATATCAGAATATATCAGGTACAACATTTCTCTGCCCATATATACAGACAACAACATCATCTTAGTAATATTTTATATTCCAGAAAAGAAGGACCCAACTTGAAAGAATAGCAGTAGAGTCTGATATGATCTCACTTATAGTTTCAGAGTCCTATTTATGGCTAACATAACTATTCTATTCTAACTATATGACTACTATGGCACTGTCACCTTCAAGGAGAGCTTGGGCATAATAGTCATTATACTTATAACAGATGATAGACTCATCGAGGCCTGAAACTGGTGGGTGGAGCAGTTTTTGTAAGAGTTAGGCAATCTTTTGTAAGAGTTTGGCAGTCATTTTATATAGATTGAGCAGTCTTTTATAGAGAGTTGGACTGGCAGCTAGACACCTCTTTCTATAGCACTAGTTTAGCCATTATGCTGGACCCTACTAGCTCTTTGGTCCTACTCTATAGTACTGCTGGTACAGTGCTATAGTATAGGGCCAGAGTACCTATAGAACCCAAACCAGTAATGGGGCCTAAATCTGTAGTGGACTTCAACTGCTGAAAGTACCCTCCAACTGCCAGAAATACCCTCTGACTACTAAAAGTACTCTCCAACTGCCAGAAGTACCCTCCAACCCAGACTCAGACTCCTTGGTAGCTTGGAGTTGCTTCTTTGCTACTGATAGAGAGCTGCAAATTTTGCATACTTCTTCTACCAATTCTGCTGACCTTCAGCCTAGGTACAGGCTGCTTGGAGATACCCCATGCTACTGGCAGAAGGCTGCAAATTTTGTATACTCTCTCTACCAATCCCCCCCCCCCTGCCAATCTCACCCCCCCCCCATCAGCCCTACTGATATCTCTGTCCTAGATATCAGTAGCTTGGAGCTGCCTCTTACTGCTAGTGGAGGGCCATAAACTTTGTATACTTCCTCTACCAACCCTTTGGCCTAGGCAAGGGCTGCTTGGAGTTATCCTTTACTACTAATAGAGGGCTACAAATTTTGCATACTTCTCCCACCTACTCTGCTCCCTCTGCCAACTCCCTCTATTCTGGATACTTATGGCTTGGGGCTGCCCCTTACTACTGGCAGAGGGCTGCAAATTTTGCACACTCTCTCTGCTATTATTAACTCTGTCAACCACTACTCTACTTAGGTTACAAACTCTAGGCTAAGTTTTTTTTTTTTTTTTTTTTTTTTTTTCTTTTATTTTAAATTATTAAATACTCTATAAGGCCAATTAACTTATCTATGAATTCCAGGATCTGTCAAATTTTAGCAGCCCATACTCTACCAAGATTTCAGATATATATATACCCAGATTATCTCAGTATTCAGTACACATCTCTTAGGGGCAATAAGATCCATCCTATCTGAGAATATCCACTTAATGAGAGCACTGATGGCAAAAATCACTAGATAGTCCTGAGCCATATCATACAGGCTGGAGAAGTCTGTTTGATATAGCTATAGCTAAATACCCTAGTAGATAGAGTAGTGATTAGAATAGTAATTAGATTGATAGATTAAATTGGCTCAATACAACCAACTATCTAACAATCTATCTTCTACCAGTTGAGTACCTTTATGCTCTCCAGCAGGATCATATGGTTACTGGTGAGATAAATGGTAAGTTTATCTATTAATGACAGCTCTTTCACTAATATCTCCCTCTTTCTCTTTCTACTGAAATAAATGTGAGACAAGAGAGATCTCTCAGTATATTTGTCTAGACTTTAGCTAGAACCTTACAATAGTATATAGTTTTTCTGATATATTTTTATTACAGCCTACTTGGCTCTCTCAATATAGTACTACTCTCAGCCCTGATCTTTATAGTATTGTAGCTTTAAGTATGGGTCTAGTACTGTTTAGAAAAAAGAGAGTGAGTTTTATAGAAGTTTCTTTATTTTGGAAGAGGTAATGGCCACACATCAATATATCTATACTAATTGAGTATATAGTAGTATCTGTTTTGGAATAGTATTTTCTAAGCTTACTTAGAGCAACCTCTATAGTATCTCTCTGATCTGGGCTTAACTATAAATTACTATAATCCTCCAGTCTATTCTTAAGCTTATCCTTTAGCCAGTCAATCAAAAGGTTATATACTGATATTATGGAGCTTATTGTTGGGGTGGTTTGTTTAACTTTTTTTTTTTTTTTTTTTTTTTTTTTTTTTTTTTTTTTTTTTTTTTTTTTTTTTTTTTTTTTTTTTTTATAGTTACTCGGAGTGGTTTGTTTAACTATATCCTTTATACAATTATTGAAACACTGGTAGTTATGTACAGTGAGGTGTTATATTGTATAGAGGCAGACAAAATAAGTATAGGGTCAGAGCAATCACTACTTACTTCCAAAACTCTGATAATATTCCTAAGTATATTCCACTCATTTTCATCTATAGTTTCACCCCACATTTCTCTGTAGCAGCAACTATTAAATCTATCAGCTTTTTTTATTTTGTTTTTTTAAAAAAAAAAAAAAAA
>RBNI01000617.1:0-28570 GCA_003990745.1 Jimgerdemannia flammicorona | reverse complement strand
TTTTTGTTTTACAGATCCAGAGTCCCGCAGATTTTTATTGGAAGGGAACCTAGACTATATAGGCCAAAACTCTCCCCCACTACCTACTAAGTACTGCCCTCTTATTAGCTTAGGCTAGTTATTGTCTAGCAGCTTGACCATGCCAGGTGCAGCAGGGCTTATAGTGGCCCACACCTCATTCTGCACACTATGCTCTCCCTACCACCAGGGGGAACTCAGCTATATACTAACAACTGAAAATATATATCTGAAACCTCAATGTATATATAAGGCTATACTCAAGCTAAATAGAATAGTCTCTATTACTCTAAGAAGATGACAGGTAAAGAAAAAATCCTCATCAAAGTACATTATAGTGGATAGGGCCTGGTTCTTCCAGATGAGGTAAGTAGAGAACTTACACATGAGGTGGGAGGAAACTTTCAATATTCCACTACTCAAGCCTATAGGCCTTGATCATATTGCTATATCAACTCTTGATTCCAGTTGAGTGTAGCCAAGATACCTGAAATGGGTAGCCTTAGGCCCCCTGACCCCCCCCAACAACTGGGGCCTAATCTCATATATTGCTAAAAGAAGCCAAGAGTGATACCTATCACCTAACTACTCTATACCAATCAAAAGACCCTACTGAAGTAATACCTACCCTAGCCCTGATGACTGCCTCCAGCCTAGCACTCTACTGGTTTACTGTTATCACTCTTTCTCCTATCTGTGATAGCCATCTTTTCTTCCATCCTGACAATATCCAAAAAACAGTCACATATATCAGAACTATACTTACCAGGAAGCTTACTAAAGCCAGAGGGCCTCACTATAGACACCAAGAACCTATAGGTAACCTACACTGGGCACTTGATGCTTAAGGTTGGCTGACTTCCTACATAATTCATGATACTCTAAGATAATACCTTATTGGTAATAGTAAAAGGAAGAAAACACTATACTAAAATGAGTATACTCCAGATATAGCTGAAGATATCAGAATCTACAAAAAAAAGTAGAGAAAACACTGATCTGATACTAATAAAAGAGCAACTCATCACCATTGCCCTTCTCTCATCATGCCTCTGCAGATATAGTAAACCAACCTGAGGTAGAGGAGGTAATAATAGGGGAAAGGAAACTTGAAAGATTACCTATCAAACCTTATGACTAGTAAGGTAGCAGAGAAAGGAGCTGTTGGAGCTACAGAATCAACTTTATTTGAAATTGTTACCTAATATACTATCTGACATTTGCACCATCTGAATATACCAAACTTAAGTTCATAAGTTATTCTTTCTCAGCCTTTCTTTCTTGCAATCTCTTATATTTCTCAGTATACTTAAGTCTTTTAAATAAGAAGAGTCTGAAGAGAAGATCTCTGAGAACATAAACTTGAGATACTGTAATAAATGAGAGATCAGCAGCAAATTCTTTTATTCCACATAGTCTTCAGCAAATATCAGTCCTTAACTTTTATGAACTATGATCACCCAAGTAAGATAGACAGATATCTATAAGTATAAGTAAGTATGAGATTTCATCTCTCAGATATATTAGATAGATGGAATCAGTACTACTCTTTTGCCTTTAAAAGCTATTACAGAGTCAGTATAATTATCAAAGTCAATGAAGACTATTATAGGAAAAGAATATGAGCCCTAGCCCTCTTTGAATAATATATCTTAAACAGTTTTTATTAAGTCATTGACTAATTTATTTTCTATTTACAAGTTAGCTCTAAGTATGACTTATATACTTTAGGCTAATAACAATTATGCTTCAAGACCTTTTGTTATATCAGAGTTAGCTTTAGAAGCCTCACAGTTACTAGTATATATGATATAGATCTTAGCAATAGGGCTGTTTAAGAATCTGAGCTTATTAATATTTATCTCATTAATATTAAACTATTTAGGTAGAATATATAGTATAGTGTTTGAGAATTGTTGGTACTTTATATATAGTAAGTTCAGTAAAACTATACTTCAAATAATAAATATTCTCTAGTTATTTATTATAGATTTACTATTATATAACTATAATAAAATATCTCTAAATTGATATTGTTTTTCTAAATTCCCAGCTTAGTACTAAATAACATTAAGCTTATAGATATTCTGAAACTATTTATATACTACAATACTATTATTAGATAATAGATTATGACTGAGAGTTTACATATATAGAAAGATCAAGTATTAGTGAGAGTTGACTAAAATCACTAATAAGAATAAGTGATTGATAGCTAAAAGACTTATATGTAATATTCAGAAAAGACTTAGTATAGATATATATCTACTAAAGCAAGTATTTGATATCTAATTATGTTTTTTTCATCAATAATAAAGTAACTTAAATCTTTGTAACTGCTTTAGTCTCTCATCATCAATATTAAAGTTATTTTTAGTTATTGGAATAGAAAGTACTAAATAAATTATTATTCTATAAATGTTAAATATCACAACTCCAGTTAGTACAAGTATGAGTATAGGTGGTTTGAGATCTCAGTTTCTTGCTATTTTATTAAGTTATACCTAAATTGCCTTAATCAGATATAATTTCTCTATCTTTGTAGTTTTTATAACAATAATCCTTAATAGCTCAACCTGCCTATAACCTATAATAATGACATTATAATGTGACTCAATTTGCTCAAAGATTATCATCTGTTTCTCATTTAATATCTGAGGATCTATAATATTATCAGTAATATTAGTAGCAAAGTTCTCATTACTAGCAATATCTCTGTTTGAAACTTATTGTATAAAGATTACTATATCTATAAGATTGAAATTAAGATGACATTACTTAGCATTACTGATCTAGTCATAGTTATAATTAATATCATGTGAACCCATATTAGAGGAATTATTGATAACTGCATTTAGATCTATCTTTATCAAAATTATCTAATTAGATTATATTTCTTTCTCATACTTATTATCTTTCTATTTCTCTTTATCAATGATCTCATCTTTTGAACTACTTATTAGAGAGCTGAATAAGTTATATAAATCAGCTTCAATCTCTACAAGATAGCAATAGTAGAGCTCTGATTAAGAAATGCTTTCAGTTTCAGTATTTTTCTGAATCAACTTCTGAAGATTTTAATAATAAATATAGAGAAGAATTTTTACCTAATAGAACTCTTCCCACTGAGGGCCCTCACATTTAGGTGATAGTTGTGACTAGATATATATAATGTTTTTGTACTGATATTTCTTCCAATGACTATTGTTAAATTTATATCTCAATTAAAGCTAAAAGAGTGAGAGATTCTTAAGTTTAGTAGACTAATCTCAGTACTTCTACAGAGATGATCATATTGTTTGTCCAGCTTTACTAATTACTACAAATTCTCTTTCCTCTTCAGTTCTATAAAGCCACTATAGTGTTTCTTTATTGAGGTTCAATGAAATAAACTAATAACTTAAGTAGTGTAATGGTGACCCCAGAATGATGATATCAGCACAGGAGACAGCCTTTTCTTACAAGTCACCAGATCAGAACACAAGAAGATTATACGACATATGAGATGAGCAATGATGACCAACTGTGAGTCATTGTGACCACAGCACAAGCATCCTGAAGAATATAAAAGAAGGATCAAGGAACCGCAGTAGCAGCAACCAACAAGAACCACCAATCCCAAAATAGCTCAAAGACTTACCACAAACAAAATGTCTGCCACCTGCCAAACCTCAAGGTCAAGAAACCACCAAGGTACCTCAGTCAAAGAAAGGATGTTCTAAGACATCAGAAGAGTCATGAGGACCTGCTTAAGAAGGACTCCTAGTGTCTACCTAGGCACTGCAGACCCTTATCACTTCATTCTCTATCACCGTGAAATGGAAACAAGGATCACCATTGCTACCAAATGCCTCCAAATGTGGCAGGAGTACGAAATAGGAAACCTCCTCTGCTGGGAGTTCCCACAGGCCAGTACCCAAGAGCTACAAGATGCCACTCCTATAGATATACGCAAAACGAGGACAGCTAAGAAGATCCATCAGATCTTCAGGTATGCACTATAGTCGATCCCCAACTTGGAGTATGTTAGAGTCTCAGACTTCAGAGACCTGTCATCCTGCTGTATCAATGCACTAGAAGCCAGAGTGGCTACAGAAGCCCAGTCCACTATCACTCTCAACAGTGAAGAAGTAGAAGACTTCTGGCATTCTATCCTTCAGGACAACCCAGACCAATTTCTGCAAGGATTGATCTCAGTATTCCAAGGCCCAAGTATCCGGGTTAGATCTCCCCAAGACCCCACATTTGTTCCTTATTTTGTGGAAGAGAACCTCATAGACTGGAGAGCTCCAGACCTTGTTCCTGATTTTCCCACCACAGCCGAACATGATGACATCATTGGCGATGACATCATCCCATGCAATATCGAGGTATGCAAAATACACAACTTGCATGACGAATTTGTGGATCTCATCTCCTTCAGTGATGATGATGATGATGATGAAGCCCCCATGGTCCTGAACTTTCTGCTCTAAGTTCTTTGTTACACTGAATAATGCCAGCACTGGTATTCTCATGTAACACCAGATAATGTCAGTACCAGTATTCTGAGGTGACGCGAAATTATTCCAGCACTGGTATTCTCATATAACACTGGATAATGCCAGCCCTGGAACTTAGTAATTTTAGTTATTAGAACTTATATTTAGCTTTATATCTTAGCAACCATTGAATTATATTTTGTATAAATACCCCTCTTATTTCCTCTAAAATGAAGTCAGTCTTCTCAGTGCAATATACACACTTCCTTGCAAGCAATCTAAGAGATAACAAGACAGTTAAAGATAAGAAGTTTGAGGACTATAAGATCTTGGGAAGGCACTCCAATAAGAACTTGCTTATAACAAACTTGAGTTAGTCTAAGAGATACATCTTGAAGAGAATCTGGCATATTTGAAGGACTCAGCAACCACTATGTGACAACTTGGTGCCCATTGGCTGGTGATTCAAGATGAATCCCTCACTTTCAAACTGAAAAACGAACAACCCCAACAACAACTACCCTGACTACAAGAGTTACCCCTGCAAGAATTCAAGACAAGATAGAAATGCATCCTCCCACATTCTATGGATATACTACTAAAGAGTCAATCCTGACTTTCATTGAAGACTTTGAACAATTTGCTGCTATACGAGCCCTTGGTGTGGATGCTCAATTGGCCCTTCTACTAGTCAGCCTCAGAGGACCTGCCAGAGACAAGTTCAATGCAGCCACCATTGCTGGTGCTGATGCAGTTAAACTTGCCAACATGAAGGTCTTCCTTAGAACAATATATTATACCGAAGAGATCAAGCAAGCTCTCAAGGATCAACTCATACTATGTATCTGCCAGGGACTTAGTGAAGATCCCAACTCATTCTATACCCGAATTTGCCACCAGATTGTCTTGGCTGGCTATGATAATGCCCTCAAGGAACAAATAGTGGATTCAATCTTCCTCAAAGGAGTACACTCTGAAATTGCCCTAGCAATCCGGTCTATCCCAGCTACACTGACCCTTGATCAGAAAGTGGTCTTTGCACAGAGATATTGGACTGCCAGACACTCTGCCGAACACTCAATGGAGAAAATAACTGGCATCAAGATGGAGCCATCAAAGCCAACTAGCATCTTACCTGCTACAGTTGTGAACAGACAACCAACCACACCTACCCCCAAGACAGCCAAAGCTGACCCAGTGGAAGAACTTGCCAAGCAGTTTGCCGAGATGACTGTACACCTTGGTGATGTTGTTAGAGAAGTCCAAAGCACCAACAGGAGACCAGTGCAGAGATTTGCAGCTGCTACAGAAGAATGCAATAACATCACATGCTTCAGATGTAGAGAAGAAGGCCACTATGCAAAGAATTGCATAACTGAAACGAGATGCAAAGCCCAACCAAGCAATGCTAGCAGAACCAGAGAACAAACCAATGCAGTAGTCATCAAGGAGATTAGTGACACTGATGATAAAGAATACTATGAGGAGCTCGAATTCTACCCTGCTACTAAAGGTACCAGAACTCGGTCCAAGCCCTATGACAAGAAGAGCAATAGCAAGCCAGTTGGAAGACCAAAGAAGACCCCAGCTGTCACCATTCAAAGCAAGACCCAACCTGAGGAGATTGATCAAGACATGGAGTTAGATGAAGCTGCCTACCAAATTATTGAAGACACTACTCCAGTCTCAGGAGAAAGTGAAAGCAAGAAGGAACAGAAGCTGCGCAAGACCAAGATCCACCAGTATGACATCTACAAGGATCTCAAGGAACAGAAGGTCAATGCCACTTTTGGACAGCTAGCTGAAGTCTCTGTCTTCAGACAGCAGTTGAGAGTAGGACTTGCAACTACTGCCAAGAATCAAGAGTACAAGATTGTAGAAGCTCACAATGCACAAGAAGAATCCGAGAACTCAGGTGAAGAATCTGAAGACCAGCGCAAGACATCAGCCTATACCCTCTGCCAGATCAAAGACTATATCTTTGATGCCATCATTGATACTGGTGCTGGAGGATACCTCATGAGCAAGAAGGCAATTGACCGCCTAGGTTGGGATATCAAAGAGTCCACCAAAATGGTCTATGTCACAGCAGATGGTACATGAGCTACTCCTCTTGGCAAAATCCAAGAAGTCCCTATCAAGATAGGAGGAGCTACCATCCCAGTAGATGTGATTGTTACAAGCACCACTAACTATGACATCCTCATTGGCAACCAATGGCTTCATAAGGCCAGGGCCATCATTGACCTCAATGCTCAGAAGATGCAGATCAACTACAGAGAGAGAAAGGTATGAGTCTCTATCAATGTCCACAAAGGAGTCCTACCAGACATAGAGGAAGGAGATGAAGAAGACACAGAGGTCTTCATGCACTCGGTGAACAAGAACAAGAGTAAGACACCCAAGCTCACAGATGAGCAGTGGTACAACAAGATCATCGATGACTATGCCCCTCAAGGAAGATGCCCCCATGGTACTAGGATGTACTGCTCTGAACACCTGAATGACTGCTGGTCCTTATCAGTGAAGTCAGGAAAATCCGTCAACAGAAACACGAGCAAGAAGCTGCTGAAGCAAAAAGAAAAGCCGAAGAAGATGACCAGCCCCCAGAGCTTCAAGCTGACAGTGATGATGAGGAGGAACAAGAATCAGACATCACCCTCAAGGTCAAGAAGTTTCACCCCGAAGCCAAGATCCCAGAATACAAGACTGAAGGAGTCATAGGAATGGACCTTGCCAGCATTCAAGATGCTACCCTTGAACCACAGACCACCACCCTACTTGGCACCAGGATTGGAGTCAAGCTGCCAGAAAACTATACCGGAATTATCAAGACCAGGAGCAGTCTGGCCAAAAGCGAAATCTCAGTTGAAGGAGGAGTAATTGACCCTGATTACACTGGCGAGATCTTCCTCATAGTCAGAAATCACAACCACATCACCCCCTTCGAAGTCAAGAAGCATGACAGGATTGGCTAGATGCTGATCCATGAAGTCAAGAAGCCAAAGATCATAGAAGCCATTGAACTCATCAAGACCAAGAGAGGAGAACAAGGCTTTGGATCTACTGGAAGAGGAGCCTATGCCACTACCAAGATTACCAAACTTGAGCACAAGAAAGACAAGGACTAGAACAAGCACACATATACCATTAGAGAAAACTTTTCCCTGGAGGAACAACTTCTCAAGATCCTGCACCAGAACGAAGGAGTACTTGCTACAGACTTTAGAGATATCCACAATCAAGAACCCAAGTACTACCATGAAGTTGACACTGGTGATACCAAGCCTATCTACCAGAAAGCCAGACCCATACCACCTGCCTACAGAGAGTGGCTGCAAGCAGAACTTAAGGAAATGGAAGAAGCCGGGATCATTAAGCAAGCTATCAGCCCCTGGGCCTCACCCATTGTCCTAGCCCCAAAGAAAGGAAGCAAGCCTGGAGAGTTTGCACCAAGACTCTGTATTGACTACAGAAAGCTCAATGCCATCACCAAGAAGGATAGGCAGCCCTTGCCGAATATTCAAGAAATCCTTACCACTCTTGGAAGTGAAGCCAAATACTACACCACCTTGGACTTATTCTCAGGCTTCCATCAGATTGGTCTCACTCAAGATGCCAGTGAGAAATCAGCCTTCATCACACCTGATGCTACCTATATCTACCTGCGAATGCCATTTGGAATATGCAATGCCCCAGCAAGTTTCCAGCAAATGATGAACAGAGTCTTCAGCAATGAGATTGGAAAATGGCTCTTTGTTTATGTTGATGATGTGATCATCTTCAGCAACACATGTCAATCACATACAGCTAGCCCTCAAGAGGCTCAAAGAGTATGGCCTCTATATCAAGCCCAAGAAATGTAAGTTTGCTGCTCAAGAAATCACCTACCTAGGACACCTCATCAACCAGACTGGAATCCACACAGACCCCATAAAGATCGAGGCTGTTGTAGCCTACCTAAGACCCAGAATAACCACAGAAGTCCATGCCTTCCTTGGACTGGCCAGCTACTACAGAAGATTCATCAAAGGATACTCCAACATTGCAGCACCTATCTACGAGCTACTGAAGAAGGAGACCAAATTCGAATGGACCAAGGAGCACCAAGAAACCTTCAATGAACTCAAGATCAGGTTGACCCAAGCACCCATCCTCAGAAGACCAGACTGAAACCTAGAATTCATCCTGCAGACAGATACAAGTGCTATAGGACTTGGAGCAGTCTTAGCTCAGAAGAAAGACAGATATGAATATGTCATCTCCTATATAAGCCAAGGTACCCGCGGAGCAGAACAGAACTATGAGTCATGCAAGCTTGAATGCTTAGCAGTAGTCTGGGCAGTAGACAAGTTCTACTACTACCTAGCTGGGAAACACTTCACCATTCAAACAGACCACTCCACTCTTACCTGGCTATTCTACACTCTGAACCCCAAAAGAATATATGCCAGATAGATCTACCGGCTGCAAGAGTATAACTGTACTGTCAAGCACTGCTCAGGAAAGACCAACACCAATGCTGATGCACTCTCAAGGACACCCCGAAACACCCCCATCAAGACCATTCAATATGAATAAGGAGCTATACTATGGATTAATCAGCTACCTTGGGCAGCGGAAGATGCCCAACCACCTCGAACCCTGGACAATCACCATCATCAACCAGACTTGGAAACAGTTTAAATTAGACAACACTACACTCAGAAAGGAGGAAAGCTAGTAATATCCGAACATAAGAAGTATCAAGTAATGAAGGAAGTACATGAGCAAGGACACTTAGGAGGAACCAATACATATGACAAGGCAAGAAGAACCATGTGATGGCCCAAGATGGAAGAAGACCTGCGCCAATTTGTCAAAGGGTGTGATAAGTGCCAAAAACAGAAACAAGATCAGCAAGACCAGGCACCCAGGTCATCAAGAATTGAGCCTATCTCCTTCCACCACATCATAATGGATATCATTGGACCACTACCAGTAACACTATCAGGAAACCACTATATTATAGTTATTGTAGACCTCTTCACCAAATAGATAGAGGCAGGAGCATTACAAGAAGCCAATGCCCTCTCTATAGCTGACTTCCTGCACTGAGAAATCATCTGCTGCTACAAGACACTGAAGCAAATCACTACAGACCACGGTACGGAATTTGTCAATGGATTCCATGAGATAATGTATCAGAAATACAAGATCCAGCACATTAAGACCACCGCATACCACAGACAGAAAGAATCAACAAGACTCTCAAGAACATCCTAGCGAAGATCTCAGAGACATATGAGAATTGGGATAACTATCTCCCAACTGCCCTCTCTGTTCTACGAGACATACAGTTACAGAGCACACATTTTACCCCAAGAGAGTTGCTCTTCAGAGAAGAAGATTCTGATGGAACCTCAGCCACAAATCTAGACCTAACTTGGAGATGGGTTGATGCAGAAATCCAGAGACTATACCAAATCAGGAAGAAGGCTGAAGATTACATCACCAAGTCACAAGCACTGACAAGAAAGAATGCGGAAAAGAATCACAAGGCCCTAGAACCCATCTGAATTGGAGAAAAGGTTCTCCTGTATCAAAATATGGTAGAAGCCTCATGATCACGAAAACTGGAGCCCAAATAGGAAGGACCCTTCTACATGCAAGATATCAAGGGAACTACCTTCTGGCTTAGAAAAATCTCAGGGACTATACTGCCTACTACGGTATACAGGAACAGACTCAAGAAGTACTATGAACCTATACAAGAGAAGCAAAACATGATAACTGCCTGTGAGGTTCTAGTCCGTGAATCATAACAGCATGTCCCATGACCAGCAGGCTATCTGTCTGGACCATTCTCTAAGGGATACGGCACTGGCAACTACTCATCCGTGAGACTTTTGCAGTCAGAGGAGTTCGAACTATCAACTGATTGGTCAAGATCAGAATCAGGCCCTTACTCTATATGAAGGGAGCAACCCTTCACCATCATGCCAAAATACAAAGAGAAGACGCTAGCCTATAAATATCACTTTTCGACCCCTTGCCAGAGGTTATGGGATTAGCAAATTTTTCAGGACTGGACTAATGAATAAGGACACTCAGGAAGATCCTTATTCAGGAGAAAGATGTAACAGTGATCCCAGAATGATGACATCAGCACAGGAGATAGCCTTTCCTTACAAGCCACCAGATCGGAGCACAAGAAGATTATACAGCATATGAGATGAGCAATGATGACCAACTGTGAGTCATTGTGACCACAGCACAAGCATCCTGAAGAATATAAAAGAAGGATCAAGGAACTGCAGTAGAAGCAACCAACAAGAACTACCAATCCCAAAATAGCTCAAAGACTTACTACAAATGAAATACCTGCCGCCCACCAAACCTCAAGGTCAAGGAACTACCAAGGTACCTCAGTCAAAGAAAGGATATTCTAAGACATCAGAAGAGCCATGAGGATCTGCTCAAGAAGGACTCCTAGTATCTACCTGGGCACTGCAGACCCTTATCACTTCATTCTCTACTGCTGTAAAATAGAAACAAGGATCACCATTGCTACCGAATGCCTCCAAATATGGCAGAAGTACGAAATAGGAAACCTCCTCTGCCGGGAGTTCCCACAGATCAGCACCCAAGAGCTACAAGATGCCACTCCCATGGATATATGTGAAATGAGGACAGCTAAGAAGATCCATCAGATCTTCAGGCATACACTATAGTCGATCCCCAACTTGGAGTATATTAGAGTCTCAGACTTCAGAGACCTGTCATCCTGCCATATCAATGCACTAGAAGCCAGGGTGGCTACAGAAGCCCAGTTCACTATCACCCTCAACAGCGAAGAAGTAGAAGACTTCTGGCATCCTATCCTTCAGGACAACCCAGACCAATTCCTGCAAGGATTGATCTCAGTATTCCAAGACTCAAGCATCCAGGTTAGATCTCCCCAAGACCCCATATTTGTTCCTTATTTTGTGGAAGAGAACCTCATAGACTGGAGAGTTCCAGACCTTGTTCCTGATTTTTCTGCCACAACCAAACATGATGATGTCATCGGCGATAATGTCATCCTGCACGACATCAAGGTACACGAAACGCATGACCTGCATGATGAATTCGTGGATCTCATCTCCTTCAGTGATGATGATGATGATGATGAAGCCCCCATGGTCCTGAACTTTCTGCTCTAAGTTCTTTGTTACACTGGATAATGCCAGTACCGGTATTCTCATGTAATACCAGATAATGCCAGCACTGGTATTCTGAGGTGATGTGAAATTGTTCCAGCACTGGTATTCTCATGTAACACTGGATAATACCAGCTCTGGAACTTAGTAATTTTAGTTATTGGAACTTATATTTAGCTTTATATCTTAGCAACTATTGAATTATATTTTATATAAATACCTCTCTTATTTCCTCTGAAATAAAGTCAGTCTTCTTAGTACAATATATACACTTCCTTGCAAGCAATCTAAGAGATAACAAGACAGTTAAAGATAAGAAGTTTGAGGACTATAAGACCTTGGGAAGGCACTCCAATAAGAACTTGCTTATAACAAACTTGAGTTAGTCTAAGAGATACACCTTGAAGAGAATCTGGCATATTTGAAGGACTCAGTGACCACTACATTACAGTAGTAAAGAGATAAGCTAAGGAGGAGATAACAGATCTCTTGAGTAGAGAAGTCATATTCTACAATACTATGGAGTAGTAGCCACTAGATTGAGATAAGTAATAGTTCTTCAGACTTACTATTATGAAGGATCTAATTCAATACCCTAGAAAAGGCTACAGATTATAATTTAGCCTTACTTATATATTTAGAGATATATTATAGAGTAGTATAAATACTGAGAACAGGCTTTAGATTAATATTTATCTGCCAATCTTAGAGTTGAAGTCTGTTATGTAGATTGATATAGAGATTATTCCTTACTATAATAAACTCAGATTAGCTATGATCATTATTATATATAATAGTATATTTAATATTTTCCTTAGAATAACCAAACTTATAGAATTGTTAATCTTCTCAATTAATATAAAGACAATATAAGGAACTGTATTGTAATGTGCTGGCTCAATGGAGGCAAATTACAAGGTTGGTGGTTGATGTAGTTTGGCTTGAGCCCTCAGTTACTTTGTCAAAAAGCAACAAAATGTTCTAAGATTCCTGAGGTCCTTAGTATTTAGTGATATAATAGTCAATCTGAATACAACAGTGGTTCCTTGGTTCACATGGTAGTTAATTTATGTGGATTTCCTTATTGGGATGATTCTCTGGGTGTAGCGGTGATTTGGGTATATATGTGTAAATAGGTTCCTAATTCAGGTCAACTGGGAATGCCACAATTTTGTATAGCAAGGCAATCTCCAAAAGTATGCGATTTCTGGCATGACAATCTCTTGTGTAGTGCAACGATCTTTGTGTAGAGTGACAATTTCCAAAAGTATACGATTTCTTGCAGGACAATTTTGGCAGACTTCTCGATTTGGGTGTGGATTTACTGGGAATGGTACTGGCAGTGAATAACTTGATAACTTGGGCTCACTGAGAATGGCGAATAATTCGGAGGTTGCAGATTCGGCTTCAACTAGGAATACTACTCAGATAACATGGATAACTTGGATGTTGTGAGTTCTTCCTGAATCGGCAGACTTCTGGGAATATGATGGTATGGATTCTTCCCGAATCAGCAGCTTCAACTGGGAATGCAGATAACTTAGAAATGGCAGATGACATGGATTCTCCTGAATTGGCAGCTTCAACTGGGAATTAATTAGAATTCTTGACAAGTTATGTCAAAGACTGGCTTCATTTGCATGGGGTTGCATTGTAGACTGGCTCCACTGCAAAGTTGCATTAGAAAGACTGGCTTGTGGCAAGAATGGCGGACTCTCTGGGAATGTGGTGAAGTTCTTCCTTGAACTTGGTGGAAAACTGGGATTCTTCAGGCTTATCTGGCAAGCATACCAAAATGAACTTGTTCTTTATATTGGAAAGTGGACTAGAGTAGAAAAGGGAATCAATGCTCACAATCTCCTAATAGTGGCTGTAGAGTTCCTCTCGAAGTGTGGTAAGCAGACTTGTCTTTTGCTTTTGGATTCAATTTCGGACTGAGGTTTATTCACTCTTGTCTCTGGCATAATTTATACAAGTTGGTTGCTATCTGATTGCTATCTGACTAACTATAGAATGCTATTTATATAATGACATTTGCCATCAGGGTGACAGCCACTATCAGGGTGACAGCCACTATCAGGGTGATAGCCACTGTTCACATTATTTCCTTCTTTGGTTATCTGGTTATTTATATACTTTCCACAGCAATGGTTGCAGATTACTATGCTGTACTAATGTTCACGTCACCTGGTTTCGAGATTGCTATGTTTTGTGATTCATCACATCAGCCTCCACTAAAGGGTAGTCTGTCTTGGACTATCCTTTAGTCATCATTCCAATAAGCATAGGCATCTTCTGCATCTATGCCTGTTCCATTATCTTCATTATCTGTACTGGGGTCGCTCCATTCTAGCTCTGGATCTTCCTCTTGTTCTTCAGGAAACAGGATGTCTACTTATTGAAGAATACTCTGGAAGGTGGTCTCATTCATCTGATGGATATCATTGAGGTGGAAGTGGGACTGCACCAGGGCTCCAACATTTCATTTGTATAGGGTATAGATTCATTTAGTAGTTCTTGCTTCTCTGAGGGTAATTCCAGCTGGGCTTCTTATGTAAGGTTGTTCTGTCAATAGCTGTCCAATATTGTAGAAGGCTTGTAGATGGTAGATCTGAAGCAACCTTTGGGCAATGGCAAGGTTCTCCTGATACTTCTGAATCAATTGTATAGGGGTTCCTTCAAGTTGGCAGAACTGGGGCAGGAGAATTGGTAGGGCTTGGAAGGAGCTGAGGATGAGGGTCTAGAGGTATTGATCTATCCTCTGAGTTATGGTTTGTGCAGGTATATTTTGAGACAATTGATGTGGACTGGTGTTCTCAGGGTTCATCCATCCATGCTTCTTAAATAGATGCTGGTTCCTCTGATATTGTATACAAGATATGGTCCTTCCCATTTGGGTTCCAGTTTGGCAGCAAAATTAGTTTCAATTATGCTTCTCCAAACTAGTACTTGATCTCCAATCTTGATCTCCTGATCCTTCTGTTTTTGGTTATAGTACTTCTTTTGTCTTTCTTAGGCTTTGATAATCTGTCCTCAGGCTTGATTACGTAACTGTTCTACCTTTTTGAGGAGGTCTCTGAGTTTCTTATGGTCAGTGATTCTGGTTTTCTTAGCAAACATCATTTTGAATGGCTTTTGTTTGGTGGAGGCAGCAGGGGTGTTCTGGATTTCCCATAGGATTTCAGGTAAGCAGAGGTCCCAATCGGTAGGATTGACTTGGGCAAGTCCTCTCTTGATGGTCTGGTTCATCCTTTCTGTTATGCCATTAGTTTGAGGGTGATATGATGTGGTCTATTTGAGGTGGATCTTGTGAATTCAGGAATAACTTGTGATTATGTTGTTGATGAATTCTGTGCCTTGGTCAGAGATAACTTCTTCTGGGGGTCCATATCTGAGTGTGAGTCCATAGAGGAGGCCTACAATGGTTAAGGCATCTGCGATTTCCATTGGAAAAGCCTCAGGCCATTTGGTCAGATATTCTACAAATACGAGGATGTATTTGTTTCTTCTTGGTGTAACTGGTAGAGGTCCAATTACATCTACTCCCTATCTCTGAAAGATATGAGTAGGAGGGGGAATCAGTTGCAAAGGGACTTAATAGTTCATCTTTCCTTGGTACTTCTGACAAGTATCACATTTCTGGATGATGTTTTGGACTTGAGTTCTGAGGTGGGGCCAGTGTTGATACAGTTTTCAAATCTTGTCTTCTGTACTTGTCTGTCCTTGGTGGGCCTTCTGATATTTTTTATGAATGAGATCTTCTTATACCTTGATGGTCTGAGGAGCTTTCTTTAGGGTGTAGTTCCTTGGGACACCCTTCTTCTGGTTCATTGGGGCTGGCAGGAAAGTACATCAACATTGTTGTGAGCTTTCTCTGCTTTGTGGATGATGGTGATTTTGTAATCCTGAAGGATAAGGATCCAGCGGACTAGGATTCCGGTGGGTTCCTTGTGGTTGAATAACCATTTGAGGGCTACATGGTCTATGATCAGGGTGAACCTTTTTCCAATGAGGTAATGCTTGAACAGAGTGACTGCCCATATGACTACAAGGCATTCCAGTTTGGTGCTACCATAGTTCATCTGCTGCTGATTGGTAGCTCTGCTTGCATAAGCTATCACATGATGCTATTGATCAGGTCCTTCTTGGGCTAGAACTGCTCCAAGGCCATCTTTAGAAGCATCTGTATACAAAATGAATGGCTTCTGTAGATTGGGGTGCACAAGGATTGGTGCTGTAGTCATGCAGTTCTTAAGTTCTTTGAAGGCTGTTTCTTGTGATTCTGTCTATTTGAATGGCACTTCTTTCTTGAGAAGGATTCAGATTGGGGCAGCGATTTGGGCAAAGTCCTTGATAAACCTTCTGTAGTAGGATACTAGCATCAGGAATGATAGTATTTCCTTTGGGGTCTTGGATACTGGCCAATTATTGATCTTCTCGGTTTTCTTGAGATCTGCATGGGTTCCTTCTTTCGAAACTATGAATCCAAATTCAAGTTTCTGCTTTCCAAAGTAGCATTTCTTTGCATTCAATCTGAGGTAGTTCTTGCAGGTGAGCTTGAAGAATTCCTCTAGGTAGGGTAGGTGTTCTTCGAAATTTGCTGAATAGATGTTGGAATCATCCATATATACAATCAGGCAGTGGTAGATCAAGGGGGCATAGACTGAATTCATCATCCTCTGAAAGATGGGGGGTGCATTGCAGAGTCCAAAGGGCATTCAGAGGTATTCAAACAGTTTTCCTAAGGCAAGAAAGACTGTCTTTTGAATGTCTTTGGGGTCCATGGGAATTTTGTGAAATCCTGCAAAAAGGTCTATGCTGCTGAAGTATCTGGTATCTTATAGCTGATCCAAAAGGTCATTGATTCTGGGTAAAGAATAGGCATCCTTTTCGGTGACTGAGTTAAGTTTTCTGTAATCCACATAGAGTCTCCATCCTCCTTTCTTTGGTACAATAAGTATAGAGCTGGCCCAGGGGCTGATAGAGGGTTGGATGACTTCATTGTCTAAGAGTTCTTGTATGTACTCCTTTTCGAATGTTTTCAAGTAATAGGGTATTCTATAGGGTTTCTGCCAGATGAGTGTTGCATTTTCTGTATTTATGCTGTGGTGGTATGATGAGTTGTATGGCAGGTTATCATAATTGGTGGTGAAGATATCTTGATATTTGTTGAGAAGTTTCACTAGTTGTTGCTGTTGTTGAGGTGTCAGTTCTTCTCCAATGTTGGTGGAAGGCTTCACTATCTCCTGGGTCACAGAGGGGCCTTTTCTTTCTTCTGGGACCTTTTGCCATTTCCCACTAGGTTTAGTTCATAAACTTCCCTATGAGCTCAGTTGAGAAAAGGCACCAGATGTCCTATGATGGTTCCTTTCAGCAAGATGATAGTCTCCCAACTTTGGTTGGTTTCTCGAGAGTGTACTGGATTCATCTTATCAGGGAATGTGTGTCCCTCTATGTCCAGGTGTGGAATATCTTCCTCAGATTCAAAAAAAAGGTTTCTGGGATCGGGTGGTATAAAGATTTCGAAGGTAGTTTGTTCTCCGGGCTCCAGGATGAGATTCCTATGCAGTCTGACTGGTTGCCAGTACACTTGCTGGGGAATATTCCTCTTGAGGTGGTTGACTTGAAGGAGATGTACCTCCTTCCTGTCTGAACTTCCAAATTCCTTGGCTTGTCTGGTTCCTTCAGTTAGTTCAGGGACTTCCTGTAACTGTGGGGTCTTGACCTTCATGAAAACTGCTTGGGCAATCTTCTGTCTCTTAATGATTCGGTACCATTCTGCACTACTGTTGTGTAGGATAACCTTAATTTTGCCTGTATATCCAGGGTCAATGGTTCCTCCTTCTACAGTTATCTCTTGTCTGGCAAGTCTGGACCTTGAGGTCAGTTGAATATAAGCTCCTTGGGGTGACTGTATGGCTAATCTGGTTCTGACCATGAAGGTTTTTCCAGGCTTGATAGATTCATCCTCTAGGCTGTGAAGATCATATCCTATATCCTCTGGGTGGGCTTTGGTTGGGGATTTGGCCTTGGGGTACAGCAGGGCATACTGAGCAATATCTTTGCTGAGTTCGGGCTTTCCTAGGGCTGAAGCTCCACTAGCAGAGAGCCTCCAAGCTCTGAGGTTCAGGTGTGGCTATCTGGCTCTAGTAGAAGGGTCTTGGAGATAGTTAATTCCTCTTCTTCCTATAGGGTCTAGGGCTTCCATGAAGTTGGCAGCATCTTCTGCCCATCCTTGGCGGGTTACATGTCTGATGAGAGCTAGGATGTCTTCTCCCAAATCATAGATCTTAAGGATTCTTTTTCTGGGCTTCTTGGTCTGGCTTTTTTGAATCTAGCTTTTTTGGATCTGACTTTAGTTATCTCCTTTCTTCAAAGTGTGCACTACAACATCATGACTGAGGTGAATCTTCTGATGTCTGCAGTCTCGGCAGTTAGGGTGTCTCCCATGGTTGCAATATTCCATTGCTCGAAAATGATGTTTCCAGCTATTTATCTCTTGTTGTCTTGGGAATCGGTACCCATCTTGATTATAAGTTGGGGGAAGGATAGACAAGGGGTATATTTCTGTTTGGGTGAAGAAGTCTTGTCCCCTGAATTGACTTTATAACCTTGTGGTGACTTCTTGAAAGGTAGTGGACTGTGTAAGAGTAGTTGGGGGTTCTAGTCTCTGGGGTCTCTGTCTTTCTTATTGGTCCAACAGATGACACTGATAGCAGTAGTCTTGGGGGGAGTGGAAGACCATTTAGTGTGGCCATCTTCCTAGCTGAAAAGCCTTTTCTTGGTGAGTTTCTTTCTTAGGAATAATGGTGATTATACTGGGTCCTTCCTCTGTATTCCAAGAGTCATTGTCTTCAGGTGGTGTCCAGCAAGGGTCATCCCAGGGGATGAGTTCGGGGACTTCTTCCTCTTCAGGTGCTTTTTGTTCAGGGACTTCTTGGTCAGAAGTTTCTTCTTCCTCAGATGATTCTTGACCCCAAATTTTTTATACTTCTGCAGCTTTGGTTACAGGTGTTTCTGGAACATGTCTGCATTTCTTCTTCTTTCTTCTGCACTCTGGGCAGGCTGTGCCAGGCAATTTCCTTGTTCCCATGATCCTGGAGGAGTGCTCAGGACACCTGTGTCACTTGAGGCATATAGGGCATCTTTTGACTTCTCCTGCAATGGCTCCAATGGTGATAGGGATGGTATTCTTCACCCACACATTGTCATCTGATCTGTCATCCACCAGGTTAATTCAGGGATTGAGTCTGGGATCATTTTCATCTTCGGATTCTTCTTCCTCTTCTGTAGTAGACTCCTCACTGCTGGTATACTCTTCCTGAATAGTGACCTTCTTCTTCTTCTTTGATTGCTCATAGCTAGTTACCTTAACCCTATACTTCTTGTCTTGGTAATCAAACTTGAGTACTTGTTGGCTGATATCGACAACTGCATTCATTTCCTTCATCTAGTTGGTGCCAAGAATTATGTCATAGGTGACAGCTTCAGTGACAACAGCTTTGGGGTTGGAGAACTGAATGTGTCCAAGAGAGATAGTAATATTTCATACTTCTCCAAGGGGTTGAGTTCGGGCTCCATCTGCTACTATGATGCTGAGGTTGGATGGTCCATCAATGGGCCATTGGAGGGTGTCCAAGAATCATTTGGTGATGATACAGATAGCTACTCCTGTATCTATAAGGATTTTCACTTTTTGTCCTCCAATATCTCCATGTAAGTAGGTGCTGACATGCCTTTTAGCTGCTTGGACAGGGATGGAAGCTGGTTCTTGCTGTGGGATTGGAACTTGGCCAGTGCTAGACCTGGTGGTTCTCAGCAATTTGTTCTAGACTCTAGCTGGTATCAGTTGTAAGAACTGCAGGAGAGGGACTTCTATCTTAGCTTCTTGAATCTTCTGCCAGGCTTCATTGTAAATATCTCTAGGCATAGTCTTCAGAGTGTACTTCTTCTTAGGCTTTGGAGCAGCAGGTTCCCATTCTTCTTGTTCCATTTCTTCATCTTCTGGCAGCAACCCATTTATTTCAGGCACAAATGGTGAGGGAGTTTAGGGAGGTATTTCTACCTGTTCCTCCTCATGCTCTTCATCTTCTTCCTGGATCATTTTTCTGCTGACATTTCTAGATGGCCTTCCTACAGGTCACTTTCTTTTTTCTGCTGGGTAGACTGTTTTTCAGGTGGTAATCTTGGTAGGGTACAAGTCTAGGTCACTATAGTCTTCACTGTTGCTTGCTTCTTCAAAATCTTCAACAGGATGGGCTTCAGTCTTCTTGTACTGAGTGTCATTCCTTCGGTTTGGTAGTTCTGAGTCCCTTCGATCACTTCTTTTGCTATCACATTCAGTGGCATAGTGTCCAAATTGTCCACAGTAGAAGCATTGGACTTAGGCTCTATCTCGGGCAGGGTACCTTCTTTCTTCTTGCTGGTAATTCCTGTTATCTCTTGGTAGATAACCTTGGTTCCTCTGTAATGGGTATCCTCTGTTGTCCTGGTAGCTCCGATTTTCGCATGTGGTGAGTTTTTCAATCTGTCCAACCAATCAGTCCAACTTGGAGCTAAGGTCTTAGATTTTGCTTCTATCCTTCTTTCCTTCTTTGGCTGGCCTTCTTTCTTCAGATCTTTCTTGTCCTTGAAGGAGTCCTTGTAGAGCTTTGACCAGGATATCTTCTTTATCTTCTTTCTTGTCATGATCACTCCAAGTAGTTCCTTGTCTGATATCAAAGAATCCTTGGGCTGTATCTACTTGCTCTTCAGACCTTCTGATGCCTAGGGTGCAGACATGCTGGGCAATATTCAGAGGGATTCCATTCATGAAGGTCATTGGACCTATAATGTTCTGGTTGGTGGCATTGAACCCAGCAGCATGCATTCTCTTCTATATTCTTGTGAAGAAGGCTCTGGGTGATTTTCTGAGATTCATCTTTATTCCCATGATGGATTCTTGGGCCTTGTAGTGGGGTTCATTTCCTGCATACTTTTCAATGAGCCAGTGAACCATGGCCTCATATTCTAGCTCATCAGACATTACTGCCCATATCTGTTTTGCCAGTTCTGAATCTCGGTCATTTGCTGTTCGGTGGAAAATTCCTCTAGCTGGTTCTCTGAGCTGAGCCTTGTAAATGGCAATTTTTCTTTCATCTGAGAGATTCCTCAGGGCTGTGATTCCTTCAATTCCATCAAGGAACTCTCTGGGGTCTTCTTCCAGATATCCTGTAAAGGTTGGCAATAAGGTGGCCATTTCATCATCACTTTCTTCTGATTCTGATTCTAGTTTGGATTCTGATTCTGATTCGCTTTCTGAACTATCACTGGAGATGGGAGTGCTTGGATATCTTGAGGATGGTGTTCTGGACCTTAGACAAAGTGGAATAGGCCTAGGTATTCTTGTAGGAGCTACTTCCAGTTCTGCAAGGGGTTGTGGTAGGGGTTCTATTGGTGAGATTGGTGGGACTGGTGTGGGGTGTCTGGCTGTAAAGTATTGGGTTCGTGTGATAAGATCTTCTAGTTCTTGTGCAAGTTCTCCAAAATCTCTAGCAGGGCTGTCTGTATTGTCTGGTTAATCTGGTTGGGGATTTTGAGCTGTACTGCCTTCTGGTTCTGGTTGGGATCCTTCTGATGCTGGGTAATTGGCAAGTCTTGAAGTAATTACTTCTCTTTCTGTCCAAATGCTGGTAATAACTGGTTCTCCTGTGGTGGCAGAGGTTGGTATTGGGTTAAATGTATCCAGTTTGACTGTGGGTTCTTGTGAGCTGAAAAGTTACATTGATTTTGAAATCTTCCTAGTTGAGCCCCCAAATGTAACATGCCAGCTCAATGGAGGCAAATTACAAGGTTGGGGATTGATGTAGTTTGGCTTGAGCCCCCAGTTACTTTGTCAAAAAGCAACAAAATGTTCTAAGATTCCCAAGGTCCTTGGTGTTTGGTGGTATAATAGTCAATCTGAATACAACAGTAGTTCCTCAGTTCACATGGCAGTCGATTTATGTGGATTTCCTTATTGGGATAGTTCTCTGGGTATAGCGGTGATTTGGGTGTATGTGTATAAATGGGTTCCTAATTTGGATTAACTGGGAATGCCACAATTTTGTGTAGTGAGGCAATCTCCAAAAGTATGTGATTTCTGGCATGATGATCTCTTGTATAGCATGATGATCTTTGTGTAGTGTGACAATTTCCAAAAGTATGCAATTTTTTGCAGGATGATTTTGGTGGACTTCTCGATTTGGGTGCGGGTTTACTAGAAATAGTACTGGTAGTGAATAACTTGATAACTTGGGCTCACTGGGAATGATGAATAATTTGGAGATCATGGATTCGACTTCAACTAGGAATACTACTCAGATGATATGGATAACTTAGATGTCGTGGGTTCTTCTTGAATCAGTGGACTTCTGGAAATATGATAGCGTGGATTCTTCCTGAATTAGCAGCTTCAACTGGGAATATGGATAACTTGGAAACAGTGGATGATGCAGATTCTCCTGAATCAGTGGCTTCAACTGGGAATTAACTAGGATTCTTGGCAAGTTATATCAAAGACTGGCTTCATTTGCATGGGATTGCATCGTAGACTGGCTCCACTATGAAGTTGTATCAGAAAGACTGGCTTGTAGTAAGAATGGCAGGCTCTCTAGGAATGCGGCAAAGTTCTTCCTTGAACTTGGTGGAAAACTGAGATTCTTCAGACTTATCTGGCAAGCATACCAAAATGAACTCGTTCTTTGTATTGGAAAGTGGACTGGAGTGGAAAAGGGGACCAATGCTCACAATCTCCTAATAGTAGCTATAGAGTTCCTCTCGAAGTGTGGTAGGCAGACTTGTCTTTTACTTTTGGATTCAATTTTGAACTAAGATTTATTCACTCTTGTCTCTGGGGTAATTTATACAAGTTGGTTGCTATCTGGTTGCTATCTGACTAACTATAGAATGCTATTTATGTGGTGACATTTGCCATCAGGGTGACAGCCACTGTCAGGATGACAGCTACTGTCAGGGTGACAGCCACTGTCAGGATGACAGCTACTATCAGGGTGACAGCTACTGTTCACATTATTTCCTTCTTTAGTTATCTGGTTATTTATACACTTTCCACAGCAATGGTTACAGGTTGCTATGCTGTACTAATGTTCATGTCACCTGGTTTCGAGATTGCTATGTTTTGTAGTTCGTTACAGTATTAAGTATATTGCTATAATTTATTAATTAGCTCTATATAATCTTGTAGATTATTGTATAGCTCATTATAGTACTTTTGATATAAATAATAGTTAGGTATAGATATGTTAAGTCTTTTTAAATTAATTATAATAATTAGTGAATCCAAATATTACACTATCTTATTGACTATTTTGTTGTTCTCTTTTATCCTTGATCAGTCAATTACTACTTCATCAGCTCTCTTTACAATTCTATAGATGTGAACACTGCTATAGTATTGCTACTTGAAATAGTATCACTAATCCTTCAAGCCCTACTTTGAAACCAATACAGTATTAAAAAAGACCTTAAATTACTTATAAAAAAACTATATAGCTATATAAAGATTATTAATAAGATCTTAGTATCAGTACTTAGCTACCTTCTGCTCTGTTTTTTCTTTTACTGGGCTCTCTCTATATAATATGAGTTTGTATAATTCAGGCTATTAAAGTTCAATAGTGCTAAATGTGAAAAATATTATCTCTTATAATTTTAACTATTTAATCATATCTAATAGCTCAAAATATTAAGAGATCTAAAACTATTGACTATTATATAAACTATTGTCATATTGTATAACTCTATCAGTTATGTGATCATTACTATTATTTAGTGCTTCAAATAAATTGATTTGAATCAAATCTAGATTTAATTTATTATGTAATAGTTTGATCCAAATCTCAAATCTAAAATAATCTGAATCAACTTAGATTAATCTGAATTACTTCATCTGAATCACTCAATCTGAATTACTCAATCTGAATTACTTAATTTAAATTACTCAATCCAAACTACTTAATCTAAACTACTTAATCTAAATTACTTTATCTGAATTACTCAATCTGAATTACTTAATCCAAATTACTCAATCTGAACTACTTAATCTGAACTACTTAATTCAAATTACTCAATCTAAATTACTCAATCCAAATTATTCAATCTGAATTACTTAATCTAAATCACTCAATCTGAATCACTCAATCTGAATCACTTAATCCAAATTACTTAATCCAAATTATTCAATCTAAATTATTCAATCTGAATTACTCAATCCAAATTATTCAATCTAAATCATCTAATTCAAATCCTCTAATCTAAATCCTTTAATCCCAATCCTTTAATCTGAATTCTCTTTTTTTTTTTATAGTTATATGGACTTCCACTTTATTATCAAACCATCTATAATGTAATACTAATGCATATGTATGTCTCACTCTATCTCCCTAGGAAAGTCTCTCCTCTCTCACCATTCTCCTGAAACCCCTGATACCCCAATTCTCTCCTCACTCTTTCTATAGATTATCTCTACCAAATCCTGCTGATACCCTCCACCCACACCCTCACTCCTCTACCACCCATTCAACATATCTATCATCAGCCACTCCTATCTAGCCACCCTCATCCCCAATGTCAACTGGTGGCCCTTCTCAAATATAAAGAGCTAATAATCTGCCAGTCTAATTTAAATTACCAACACCCATTCTAATATCAGCTACTTATCTCTCAAACCCCCCACCAGTCTTCTCTAAAGGTCACCTCACCTCTCTCCTGCTGTTAGTCCTAGTGAGCACACTCCCAACTATATCTCAACCTTCTTCCAAAAGTCCTCATCACCTCACACTCCCTCAGTCAATATTTAGAAGTCTGTACCACTCTACTCTCCTGTCTGACATTCAGATACTCCTCATACTCCTGAGTACCCCCTTCCACCAAGTGGTCTGTCTAGTAGTTCAGCATAATATTATACTATAAGACTCTCTACTATACCACTCAGAACTTAGGAGAAATCCACCTAGCCATCTACTTGCCCCATTGCCAAATATTGTTCTAATCCCACTCCTCACCAATCCTCACCCCTGTTATGCCTCAGGCCACAGATCTTGTCTATTTTTCTGAAGGCACTCTATGCTATCCTCTAAGCTAAAATCATTCACCAGTATCTCATCCAACAAAAGGCAGTCCCACCTCTACATCTAGAGTCTCCAATTCTCCTCTTTCTCATCCCCTCACTATTGAAGACTAATACAGTATACTCTATCAACCACTCCTTACTAGATCTCTGAAACTGTATCCTCTGACTTCCCTCCAAAGCCACTAGAGAGAAAAGATCCCCAGTCATATCTTAGGGAGAGAATTGGGTCTCTCACACTCTCTGTATGAGGGAAACCCACTCTCTGCCTCTTAGCTTGCTTGCTCACTTCAACCACCATACTCTCAAGTAGTAAAGATGCTTGGGAAAATCCACCAGACCTAGGTCTCCCCTATTCACTGACCAGGTCAGCACCTCCCAACTAATCTGACTCTATTGTCCTACCTATATCCAGGTCCTGGCTATCTTCAGCAGATACTTGACCACCCATATTAGAAAGTCCAAGTGGTACTCTAGATACTACAGCTTAGGCAGTCAGTAGATATTCATTACCATAACCCTTCTCACCAGAGAGATATAGTGCTCTTCTTACCCCAAGAGAGTACTTTCCTAATCAGCCAATCTCTACTCCCACCACTTACATAGTAGTAAAGAGCCATATACCAAAAAGTAAATTCCCAGATAGTGTACACTGAAACAATTGTTTCAATCACATCCCCACCTATTATCTCTTCTTCAGTACCAAGGTCTCACACTTATACTAGTTGAGCTTAGTACCTAAGCACTCCTCATATCACCCCACTGTATTTTTCAGTACCACAATGTCCACAACTGACTCTAGCTCAACAACCATATTATTAGTAAAGGCCCCCACCTTCCAATTAACTCTGAAGATATCCAGCCCTCCCACCTTTTGCTATATCCTATCCAAAAGCAGCTCTAGGGATAGTGCATATAAAATTAGTGATAGTGAATCTCCCTGCAGTACTCTTCTGCCCAGAGGAAAGGAAACCTCTCTGTACTCATTCACTATAATGGCTACCTGACTCCCTTTCAGCAGACTGACCAAGGTCTTCCAGACCCCACTGGGAACTCTAATGCACTATAGCACTCTCTCTAACTACACTCATTAGACTCTGTCATAGGCCTTCTTTTGGTCTAGAAAAACTAGTTGCCTGTCCACCCCAGTAGTGTGAGTACTCTCAATGATACTATATACCCAGACTGTTCTATCTCTAATAAGGTATCTCCCTACAAAACCTCTCTGCTCAGTCCCCAGGATCTGCTGGGCCACTCTCTGTAGCCTAGCCACCAGTATCTTCATAACCAACTTGTAATCCATATTCAGAAGTATGATTGGCCTCCAGTTCTTCCACTCCTCCCTCCTCTCCTTATTTTTAAACAGTAGAGTTACAAGTCCCAGTCTCTGCTCTCTAATCTATATTCCAGCATCTATCACTTCATCATACATCACTGTCAATTCCTCCAGGACCAACTTAACTCTGACCATCTATTTTCAGAAGTCTCATGATAATCCATTCTCCCCCAATATAGTCCCAGAGCTCATCATCTGCAGAACCTGCCAAATCTCCTCTCCCTGAATAGTAGTACCAAGATCATCTAAGTCTGCCACTGGGTCAGGGTACTATTTCTCCAAGTATCTGTCAATAACCAATACATCCTTCCCTCTATCCTTCTCACTCTATAGGTATCCTCACTGCCTGCTCAACTGGTTCAGAATCTCTAGTGTCCCAACTACTAACTCTCTAGCCTCATCCAAGACTCTCTCCCACTGCTACTGAACTCTCCTTGCTTACAGCATCCATGACAAAAACTTAGTAGATTGCTCTCTCTCTTTTAATCCCTGCTACTGTAGTTTAGCTATCATATCCCTAATCTTTATCTTCTCCTCCTACTACAGAATGTTCTTTAGCTCCTCCACCTCTAGCCTGGTCTACTATATGTGCTAATCTCCTTCTTCTCCTCTATTTACCAGATCCACCCAGGATACCAACAACCCCTCCAACCTCTGGAAGGCTCACCTCATCTACTTTCTCCTCTGAGTACCCCACATCCTTCTAGCCTCTCCTCAGTATCTTTGCATCTCAGATTTCAATTAAATCTAGTGCTCTTCTATCCTCAGTATAATAGAATGAGGTGCAATAAGTGATCACATGACCCAGTGAGCGATGACGTCATTATATGAATAAAGTGCAACATATGATATTATGAATGATGAATGATATGAACAATATTAAAAAAAAAAAAAAAAAAAAAAAAAAAAAAAAAAAAAAAAAAAAAAAAAAAAAAAAAAAAAAAAAAAAAAATGATATGAACAATATGAAAAAATGATATCCAGCTTATCTCTGATAATCAGCACCACAGCAACTATTACCATAGCAGCTGATCATTGTCTAGTAATTGAGATCCTGATCATAAAGTTGATTTTACCAAAAACCACCTGACAAAGGTCACGATCACAAACCTCACTATAGTTACCAAATTAGTCACTCATACTTAGTCAGAAATCGCAGACCAACTTGTATAAATACCCCCCAGTTTTTATCTGAAATAAAGCAGTTTTAGTTCAGTTCTTGATATAAGAATCAAGTTCCCCCCCTATATACACATTTCCCTGAGTCTTAGTAATAACACCTAAGTGACTCTAGTGTTTCTGACTAAACTTCAGAAGCCTAGCTAACTTCTGTCAGAACTGAGACCAGTATATAAATCCCCAAAGACTTAAGTAAATCTATTGAACCTAAATTCTAAGGTGAATTCAGTCTATGTACAGCAAAGAACAAGACCCTTGAAAGATAGGGCAAACTAGAGAAAGATCTTTGAAATAGAAGGCACTGTTACTACAATTACTTATAAGTGAGCACTTCCTCAAACTGAAGGCTTCTTGGTATACATTGTATACTAAGTTCCTAAGTAATAGTCTTACTTCCCTAATTATCCAAAGGATAAGAGAGAGGTAGAAGTGAGAGTTATTACAACTTGGTAGCAGCAGATTATCAGCCAAGAAGACACCAAGAACACACTTCTGAGAAGTTGGAACAAGACCAATCTTGGACAGGAATAACCCCCAGAATCAACTGTAGATACTCAAACTAGAGCCAGAAAAGCCCTTGCCATTAGGACCAGGTGGTACCAGAAAATTACAGACCCAGGGACTCACCAGCTTATAATTGACCAGACTTACAAGAATCTATACCAGGCCTTTAGAACTTACCACTCAGGACTTAGGAATATTGTCAGCTGCCATAGATTCTACAAACTTCTCTGAGGATATATTAGAACCACTAGGACCCCAGAATCTACTATTGCAGCTACTCAGGATTTTCTAGATTATATCACACCCTCTGCTGCAAGAGAAGCAGCTGCTGAGTAGATTGCCTCTGACAGATATCATCATACCCCTACCAAGACCTCTCTCTACTACAGACTAGTTATATACTATGCCTCTGCTATAACCAGGTATGAGAATGAGCAAGCAGGCCACCCATCCCCTACTGCTGAACAAGGAGCAGGTCCATCTATCTAGCCAGAAACTGATATCCTCTTTGAAGGACCTAGTCAGTATGAGGATTAGTGCTCCTAACAAGTCAATTTAATCCGGATTGGATTTGGATTGATTCGGATTGAATCCCATCTGGATGGATTCGAATCAACCATTGTTTTGATTTCCAAATTAGACAATTAAATGTTTACATCAATAACTCGATGAATAATCATCCAAATTTGATGATCTTGGTGTCATTTGAAAGCCCTTAATAAGGCCTATCTAATTATACCAAGAACATTGAAATCCGATCATG